>CAJNDT010000192.1:0-280420 GCA_905221615.1 Symbiodinium sp. CCMP2592
GTGTTGTATTCCGCTAGTGCTTTCCGTGCAAAAAAGGCAACATTGTCTAGAAATTGAGAGTTATCGCAGCCACCAGCCGCAGTGCAGAGTTCGAAAAAAATGGTGTATCAAGTGTTTGACACGTGCAGGTTGTGAGTATCTTCTGGGGGAGCGCGGGAGGGAGGGAGGGAAGGAGGGAAGGAGGAGGAAAGGAGGGAACAGGGAGGGAGGGAAGGGAGGCAGGGAGGGAGCGAGGGAGGGAGGGAGGGAGGGGCGGGAAAGAGAGAGAGAGAGAGAGAATTACTGAAAGTGACAGTGAGAGCGAGAGTGAGAGTCAGAGTGCGAGTGCGAGTGCGGGTGAGAGTGAGGGTGAGAGTGAGTGTGCGCGTGAGTGTGAGCGAGAGGGAGAGAGAGTGCCCAGGTGATGGCGGGGGCGTCAAAGTCAGAGGCAGCCGCTTTTGAAGTGTAGTGCGCGTGACCGCTGCGGAGTCGTCAAAGTCAGAGGCAGCCGCTTTTGAAGTGTAGTGCTCGTGACCGCTGATCCTGTTTGTTTCCTGTTGGTCGAACCCACCCCTAGGAGGCCAAGTCGTGCCTGTAGAGTAAAAGCCAGCGGTGTTGAGACAGGCTATGCGATTGATTGCTTGTGCTGCATCATGCAGTTTTCCACAGCCACTAGCTGTTACTCGACATCCGTTTTCTCAGAGCAGAGGCGGTTTTGCGTTTGAAACATGGCTGCCGCAAATCCAACAGTGGAGCTGCAGCGGATCCGCCAGGAGGTTTCTTTTGGTAGCGTTTGAAACATGGCTGCCGCAAATCGTGGAGCTGCAGCGGATAGGAAGGTAGGACGACATAGGGGAGCAGTTGTGCATTGTTGCACTTTCTGTCGTGTGATTTCCTTTGGAAGGTTGCATGTCTTCGAAGAAAGATTTCTTCGTTGTCACGGACGAGAAGAGCCGAGAAGCAGCGGGAAGCCAACATGGGCTTGAATCCCCGTCAAGTGTTTGTCTTATTGGCGATTTATGTACTTACTGGTGACCCAGCGGTGGCTCTCGAGTATATCAGCGCGAAGGCTGCGCGTGAACAGATGGAAGAGGCAGACGCAGAAGACAAGAAACGATATGTGGAAGAGCTGTACCTCAAAACAAGCTTGGAAGACATAGCATCGCTGCAGGATCCTTCTGGTTCGCGGCAGGGCATTTACAAGACTGCACAGCGTTGGATTGCCAGACGAAAAGCCAGAAACTTCGTGTGCAATATGAATGCGATTGGCGTGGCTCCAAGTTCAGAGCAAGTTGCAGAAGAATATCGCAAACAAAGTGCGTCCTTTGTGCCAACTACCGATGCCCGTGGATTACGAGCCTGGAGCAGTCGCTTCCGTCGCAGTTTTGCCTTCCGGCTGGGCAAGATGAAAGCGGCCAAGCCAGTGGGAGATGTTTGTGCAAAGGCCGGGTGCTGGGTTCTCGAGACTTCCTGCACGCATAACACCGCACGCTTATGGTAGCTGCTTGCAGTGGATCGTTCTGCACTCATCTGCGTTTCGATACCTCCTAACCAGCGGCAGCATTTGGACCCGAGGATTGAGGGGCCGCATCGCTTTCGACTCCATGCGGGGATGTTTTTTGAGCTCATTTTTGGACCCTCTTTTTGGAGCTGCTTTCTAAGGCTAATTCGTGGAAGCACTTACAACCCCAAAACGAGGCTCCAAAATGAGGCCTCGTTCTGGCTCCACTTTTGGGGCCCAATTTGGGTTCAATTTCGGTGAGCCATTTCTCGTTGCAGGCCGTGCTCTTCTGGCGCCACGCTGCTTGGTTGGAACGCTCCAGCACGAAGCAGCCAGTCTACATCAATATAGATGAAACGGCTTTAGCCTATTCGTTCCATGCTGCGCCTGGCCTGATACAGCGGAAATTCCACGCAGAGGTTCAAATTAGACCTCAAGACGCACGTGGGTGCATCACCCACGTCGCTCTCGTCTCAAATGTCCTCGGTGTGCAAGCGTATTTGCCACAGATTTTAATATGTAACAAGCGTCGTCTCAGCAGAACCCTGGAGCAACAATTGCAAAGCGTTGTTCCCTCCACCGTGATGCTCTGTCGTGAGGATTCCTCATGGAATTCAGCACGACATATGGTCTCCTTGCTCACTCTCTTGGGTCAGCTCTTTCGCATCCGCTTCCCGCAATATCAGGCCATTGTTGTCTTCGACGCGGCCTCGTGCCATCTTTCTCCGGGCGTCATAAGAGAAGGACGCCTCCAGGGGTTATTCATGCTGCCGGTGCCCCCAGGCATGACGTCCTACCTGCAGCCTCTAGATTTATGGTGTTTTGGACCATATAAGAAATGGCTGGAGCGCGAAAACCGCCAGCAGCGAATTTGCCAAAATGGGTCCGTGTCTCTAGAGACTTGGTTTAGAACAATTTTCAAAGCGTGTACAGACTACTGGACGAATCGTCCCTTTTGGAAGGCCTTTGCACAGGCAGGCCTTCCCACATCCGAGCAAAGGTTGCATGGCAAGCTTGCCTCGCTGTTCCCGGAGGGAATTCCCAGTCTGGAGCAAGCTTTGTCTCAAGATGAATTTGCCCACTAAAAGGCACGACTTGACCCGGACTTTTTCTGACTGGGTGGGCGGTCCCCGGCGAGAGGTGCCGGTGCTTTCCTAAACATCTTGAAGCATGCAGAGAAGACGTGCTGCCGCAAAAAATTGCAACTGTACAGGAACGACTTGTGCTCCTAGCGTATCAGCTGCTCCAAGCACTCTGATTTTGGCTCCTGCCATCAAGCAGTTGATTTGGCGCTTGCTGAGTTCTCTGCTTGGCTCCAGCAAACCCTGCCTTAAAACACCGTGCTGAAGGCATGGCAAACAACGAGGCTGGTCAACACTGTTTCACAGCACCCCTGCTGAAACAAAGCGCCCCGCCCGAGGCCGAGGTTGCGGGACCTGAGCTTCCACGAGAGCCCGACCGTGTGGAACTGCCCCAGGTAGCCATGCCAAAAAGCATCCACAGGAGCAGCTGCTCATTCGTATCTACGCAGGAGACGCTAAACGAACGCCTTGCTGCCTTAAAAGCTGCCAGGGCAGCTGCGAAGGCTCACAGCATGTGTGTCTTAGGAGGCTCAAGCTTTTTTTTTGTACAGCCTTATGTGCCTCTCCAGGTACAAGCCAAGCAGCTGAGCAAGGTGGTAAAGGCCGAAACAAAAAAGCTCAAAAAAGCGCGGGCGGTGGCACGAAAGCTGAGCGAGGCAGACTTGTTAGGGCTTCTTGTAGAGAAGAGGCAACCAGTTCTCTGAGAGTGGGAGCTGGAAGCTTCTAGAAACTGTTTTTTCGAAGAGTTGAGACTGGAAGCTTCTTTGGAAGCTTGCAGAAACTGTTTTTTCGAAGAGTGCGGCCTGGAGTTTGCAAGCGCAGCTTCTGGGGCTGGCGAAGGAAGGCGTGTCGTTACGGACACGTGCTGTGCCAAACAGGGCTTCGCAACGCTCTGCATGTCTGGTTGTGTTGTAGAGTTTCAAAAGGTTTAGGAGTATCGCCCAAAGTCTTCCAACTTGTGAGCGCCTGTGACGGCTGGAGGTGGGAGGGTAGGCTTTCTTGTAGGAGTGGCATCAGGCAAACCAGTCTCGATTCCGATGTAAAACTTGAAATTTTGAACTAAGGGCAGCAGACTTGTGAAACGCCCGCCAACATGGAGTTCAGACAGAGCACAGGCACAGATATGAGTTTTTCCATGTGCATGCTGCATGGGGCATCTCCGAAAAAACCCTTCTGCTTCCTAAGGGCTTGTACAGCAACAGTTGCGGCAGCAGCAAACCTGTACATGGGACATGTGCGTCGAGAGAGCAGCACTGCTAGGATGTAACGGCCTCTTTATACCAAAGCTATTGGCGGTGCTAACAGAAACTTACTTTCGGATGCTTCAGCCTTGCAGCATGCCATGGCCTCAGAATAAGACCGTCGTGAGAGAGGTGCTGTGAGCAGTCCAAGTCAGTACAAGAGGAACATTTCCCTTCAGATGATTGGTTAATGTGGCTGCGCGAAGTGTTGCCGCAATTGATTTCTGCCCAGTGCGAATGTCAAAGTCAGGAAATTCGAACAAGCGGGTAAACAGCGGAAGTTTGAGACTCTCAGGTCGGGCATGGCGATGATTTTTGGAGGTGCGCTGAGGCCGTCGTTGCCCTGGATGCTGCGAGAGCAATCGAAGTCAGCACGAGAGGAACACATCTAATACTCTTACTGCGGCTTGCTGAAAAGGCCATAACCACGAAGCTATCATCTGCTGGATTGGCGACGGAACTCCTCTGAGTCTTCAGGGTTTTCGGCGCTTCGGAAGTGGGAGGGCGTAGGTAGAGGGCTGGACTGTGTGCGCTGTTTTTTCCGCCTTCGCTGTCTGCTCTTTCTATCATTGAGATGCAGAAAGCCCAAACCCAGAGACTCCAAAACTTCTTAATTAAGGAATATGCAGTTTAAATTAGAACGGAAGCCTACTTAGATTTGAAGTCAATTCCTTAATTAAGGGGTTTGGAGTCTCTGGGCCTGGATGCTGCAAGAGCAATCGAAGTCAGCACGAGAGGAACACCTCTTATACTCTTACTGTGGCTGGCTGATAAGGCCATGACCACCAAGCTATCATCTGCTGGATTGGCGACGGAACTCCTCTCAGTCTTCAGGGTTTTCGGCGCTTCGGAAGTGGGCGGGGGTATTCACCCGCCAATAGGGAATCTGAGCTGGTTTAGGCCGCGTGAGACACGTTACCTGATGAACTAGATGCTGCGAGAGTAATCGGAGTCAGTAATTGGAAAGGTGAAGCAATGACCGTCGTGAGACAGGTTTATTTTTGGTCTGACAAACCCCAAACCTCCAAAGAGGAGGTGAGACAGGTTTAGTTTTACTTTTATAACCCTAAACCCTCAAAGAAAGCCCAAACGCAACAAGCACAAAAACCCGAAACTTTCTAAAAGCCGGGACTACAGGTCTCCTCTGCGATGTGTCCGAGCAAACAGGCCGAGCGAGATGTTGCGACAGTAATCGACTGTATGTTGGTTTGGACCGTTGTGAGACAGGTTTGCATGGATGAGCCAGATGTTGCGACAGTAATCTTTCTTTCGACCCCCCTTCCCCCCATACAATGGCCAAGCTTGGTGCAACAAGAGCGACACAGAATGCTGGGCTTGCTGCTCCAATTGCGGTATCTGCTTATTGTAACCTTTGTAATTCCCAAAAGCCCGGACCAAGGTCCGCGCTTGCTTTGCCGCGAAAACCGTGGTCCGCGGTAGGTTTCTCGGTTAAATGCTCGGGTCCGCGCAGGTCCGCGCCAGTTTGGTCGAGAAAACTAGTAGACTTCTTAACCAAATGCTCAGCTCCCTGCAGGTCCGCGCTTGCTTTGCGCGAAAACTGTAGTCCGTGCAGGGTTTCCGCGAAAACCGTGGTCCGCGGTAGGTTTCTCGGTTAAATGCCCGGGTCCGCGCAGGTCCGCGCCAGTTTGGTCGAGAAAACTATGGTCTGTAGTAGACTTCTTAACCAAATGCTCAGCTCCGTGCGGGTCCGCGCTTGCTTTGCGCGAAAACTGTAGTGCGTGCAGAGCTTCTGGGCTAAATGCTCGTGTTCCCACGGTTGAGAAAACCGTGCGAACGGTTTCTGAGCTAAATGTTTGGGTCCGCGCAGGTCCGCCCCGGGTTTGCCAACAAAACCGCAGGTCCGCGCCGGTTTTGTCGAGAAAACCGTGCTAGGTTTCTGAGTTACATGCTTGCGCCCGCGCAGGTCCGCGCCGGGTTTGCCAAGAAAACCGTGCCAGGTTTCTGAGCTAAATGCTTGGGTTCGCGTCGGTTTTGCCAAGAAAACCGTGCCAGGTTTCTGAGCTAAATGTTTGGGTCCGCGCAGGTCCGCGCCGGGTTTGCCGAGAAAATCGTGCAAGGTTTCTAATCTAGCTGCTTGGGTCCGCGCAGGTCCGCGCCGGGTTTGCCGAGAAAACCGTGCTTGGCGCTGCGTTTCTGAGCTACATGTTGGGGTCCGTGCAAGTCCAGGGATTTGGCGAGACAGCCGTGGTCCTTAAAACGAACCTTTACAGACATTCCGGAGTTGGTGGGGTTTAGGATTGTCGCAGCAGAGCCACCAAATCCAGCTGCCTATTTCATTGCAAGCTGGCTTGTAATCTGTAATGTACGTCTTGTGAATGTTGTCATGTCTTGAGATGTGCCGCGCTGCCCGTCTTGACGGCCTCAGCTGCTCAACTGCTGCAGCCTACAGGCATAATCCAGGCCAAATTCTGCATTCTGCAGGTTCCCTTGACCTTGAAACAGCATTCAAGCCTAAATACTGCAACGAACTTACGAGCTCAGCAATTCTGCAGCAACAATGTCAGCAAAGCAGTGCCTCTCAGTCTGCGGAGATTCTGCATTGGTCTCAAGCCTCGCCTGTAGCACCCGTGCTTTATGCAATGCCAACTGAAGCTGTGTGACAGTTCCAGTGCAGGCATGGCACTGCATGGCAGAAACAGATGAGTCTTTGGAGGAAGCGCTCGCAAGGCTTGTGGCAGAGGCTCAGGTGGAAGACTTCCCGCTGTCATCCGAGCCAGGGCTGGAGACCAATCCAGATGATGCTGCACTTGTTCCGTTTCTTGAAGATTTGGACAGTGCTGTGAATCACAGCTCCAGTGTCGATGGTGTACAGCATCGCCAAGAGGACGAAGAGGATGCTGCGCTGCTTCCGTTCCTTGCAAGTCTTGCAGGTGAGGCACGTGACACTGGTGTCACTGCGCCTGTGAGTGAGTCTGCTCCGGCGCCCGCTGCTCCGGCGCAAGAGCGGCGAAAGCGTCAACGAATCGATTGGCAACTTGTCCCCATAAACTTCCGCAGTAGGTTCTGTTGTTTGTCGTTGTGCTTTCTTTTGCGCATTTGCATTCGTTGCAAGCGTTTTTGCACCTATAAGTGGTAAAGCCTCATGCTTGCCACCAGGACTGCGAAGGCCGCAAGGCCTCCAACGCCGCGTAGCGTCAAAGAGGCTCTGGACCAACTGGGCCACCGTGACCGGACTGATGCACGAGATGCCTGGGTGTTCCGTTTCCTTGCCGCAGCACCGGACCTGAAGGCGAAGTTTTCGGACAGCAAAGCGGCTAAGGCAGCTTTACGGAAGTATTTCGCATCGAGTACGAGCGAAATGCTGCGGCACGAGTGGTATAAGCATTGGGTGGCGCCTGCGGCTTGCGGCAAGCCAGCTTTTCCTTCCACGGAGGTTGTTTTGGCATGGTGGCGACAGCATTCAGACTTGGACTTGCAGATCGTCGCTAGCAGCGCTCCTGGAAACCATGATGGTGACCCTGCGCCAGCAGATGGACACGAGGGAGGGTCTCGTGTGCATGGCTACATGTTGACCTGGCACGGCCGCTGGGGTTGTCGAAATCCGGAAGCCCAGGAACTCATGCAGATGAGTGCGACTACGCCTTCAGCTGTGTTAGTGCACTTAGTTTCTGGCAGCGCTTTTTACAAGTGGCTTTGGCAGCAGTTCAAAGTCATGGCGTTGGGCGCGTGCGAAAAGTTGGAATGGCCTCGGCACACATTGAAAATGGAGCTTTCATTGCGTAGACGTTGCCCCGAGAATCTGGTGCATTTCCACCTTGCAGTCACCGACTCCAATCGACGCCATAGGCTGAGCAATGAGAATGGCTTTTGGACGTTCATGGGTGCCCAGCCACATGTTCAGCCTGTTTTGGGAAAAGGGAGATATTTGACGAGGGCTCTTGATGCTGGCCACTATTACTGTCAGGCGCCGAAGATAGGCAGCGTGCACGTGGCTACCAACTACGTGGCGTATCGAGATTTTACAGTGGAACTCCAAACAATATTTAACTTGTGGCGACGCCACAAGCTTGAAGATTCTGTGGCGAAATCCGAGCTCATGACGGCACGTGGCCGCGGGACTCGCAACTACTTGGCCGAGATCCAGCATCATGAGGCGTGGCAACAGGCGCGACGGAATGCAGCGGTTAAGGCTTTGTTGGAAAGCTGGATGCCTTGGAAGCCGAGCCGTATCGTTCCTGCAGTTGCCGCTGCGTATGCATGCAGCATTTTGTCATGCCCATTTTTCCTAGGCCTGTTTCTGTGGTTGCGCTTGTGTTGAAGAATGCTTAAGCAAACCCACTTGCAGGTGGAATGGATGCAGCTCTTTGCAACAGTTGGCACGAGGGCACGCTTTCCTTTCCTGGTTCTTGTTGGCCCTAGCCAGTATGGAAAAACCGAGTACGCGAAGCGGCTCTGGGGCGCAGAGCGGACGCTGGTGCTTTCATGCGAGGGTATTCGACAACCGAATTTGAAGGGCTTTCAGCGACAAGTTCACAAATGCATAGTTTTCGACGAAGGCAATGAAGAGATGATTTTGTCGAACAGGCAGCTCTTTCAGGCAGGTTTGAACGAGTGCATGCTTGCGCAGTCCAACTGTCAAGAGCACTGTTACTCGGTGTGGCTGTATGGCATCGCTCTGGTGATTTCCACGAACACCTGGATTGGCGAGGATCCATGGCTTGCGAAGAATGCAGTCGTCGTCCGCGTAGACGAGCCTCTCTGGCATGATGCGCCAGCGCTGTGCGCGTAAAAGAAGCAAATACCTTGACATTCCTGGCAATCCTGACCACAAGACTGGAACGTTGCAAATACATACGGGAATTTTACTCCAGAAACCCCAGGCCCTAAACCCGATCAGCTTGCGACGCCTGTGACAGTAGTGCTGCACGTGATAAGCTCAAAAATGTGCAGAAGATCCAGTCCTCGAGCAGGCTTTTGCTGCTTGGTCATGGATCTGTCGCAGCCTGAGGTGTGGGGGCGACGACAGTGCAGTGCGAGTGACAGCAGTGCTGCACGTGATAAGCAATATGCAGCACATCCAGGCATCTTTTTGCAGATGCTGTCTTTGGCGATGGACCTGTCGCGACCTGAAGTGATGCTGACTTGGGTGCCGATAGCAGAGCTGTGCAGGATCAGCTGAAGAAGTGTGCAGCAGATACAAGCCTCCAGCTACCGTTTTGCTGCTATTCTTGGCGAAGGATCCGTTGTGACCTGGGGTCGTGCTGACTTGGGTGGTGACAGTCGTGCCAGATCAGGTCCTCTGGGGGGGCTTCTCTACTAAGTGATGGATCTGTCGGAGCCTGAGTATGGGGGCGACGACAGTGCAGTGTAGGATCAGCTGCAGAACGTGCAGCACATCCAGGCGGCTTTTTGCAGATGCTGTCTTTCGCGATGGACCCTGTCGCGACCTGAAGTGATGCTGACTTGGCTGCCGATAGCAGAGCTGTGCAGGATCAGCTGAAGAAGTGTGCAGCAGATACAAGCCTCCAGCTGCGGTTTTGCTGCTATGCTTGGCGAAGGATCCGTTGTGACCTGGGGTCGTGCTGACTTGGGTGGTGACAGTCGTGCCAGATCAGGTCCTCTCGGGGGGCTTCTCTACTAAGTGATGGATCTGTCGGAGTCTGAGTTGGGGGCGACGACAGTGCAGTGTAGGATCAGCTGCAGAACGTGCAGCACATCCAGGCATCTTTTTGCAGATGCTGTCTTTCGCGATGGACCTGTCGCGACCTGAAGTGACGCTGACTTGGGTGCCGATAGCAGAGCTGTGCAGGATCAGCTGAAGAAGTGTGCAGCAGATGCAAGCCTCCAGCTGCGGTTTTGCTGCTATTCTTGGCGAAGGATCCGTTGTGACCTGGGGTCGTGCTGACTTGGGTGGTGACAGTCGTGCTGTACATCAGTTGAAGAGCGTGCAGAACATTCAAGCTCGGGCCACGGTTTTGCTGCTGTTCTTGGTAACGGATCTGTTGTTACCTGGGCGATAAGGATAGTACTGCCGTGCAACATCAGCTGAGGACTCAGGAATAAGCACGGCAGAGTGAGTGAGGGAGCGGGGTTGAGGGAGTCAGGGAGGGAGGGAGTGAGGGAGGGAGTGAGTTAGGGAGTGAGGGAGGGAGGGAGTGATTGAGGTACGGAGTGCAATTTGAGGGAGGAGTTGAGGGAGTGAGGGAGTGAGGGAGCGAGGGAGTGAGATGGAGTGAGGAAGCGCGGGAGGGAGTGAAGCAGGGAGTGAGGGAGGGAGTCAGGCAGGGAGTGAGGTGAGGGAGTGAGGGAGTGAGGGAGTGAGGGAGTGGCGGAGTGCGGGAGTGAGGGAGTGACGGAGTGAGGGAGTGAGGGAGTGCGGGAGTGAGGGAGTGACGGAGTGAGGGAGTGAGGGAGTGAGGGAGTGCGGGAGGGAGTGAGGCAGGGAGTGAGGGAGGGAGTCAGGCAGGGAGTGAGGTGAGGGAGTGAGGGAGTGAGGGAGTGGGGGAGTGCGGGAGTGAGGGAGTGACGGAGTGAGGGAGTGAGGGAGTGAGGGAGTGCGGGAGGGAGTGAGGCAGGGAGTGAGGGAGGGAGTCAGGCAGGGAGTGAGGTGAGGGAGTGAGGGAGTGGGGGAGTGCGGGAGTGAGGGAGTGACGGAGTGAGGGAGTGAGGGAGTGAGGGAGTGCGGGAGTGAGGGAGGGAGGGAGGGAGTGAATGAGGGAATGAGGGAGTGAGGGAATGAGGGAGTGAGGGAGGGAGGGAGGGAGCGAATCAGGGAATGAGGGAGTCAGGGAATGAATGAGTGGTTGACACGTTGATGCCGTCCGTATCTGCCGTATCGTGTTTCGCTAGTGGTTTCCATGATGTTCCATGCAAAAATGCAATATTTGTCAAGAAAGTGAGAGTTCGCGGGGCCACCAGCGACGGGCAGAGTTCGAAAAAAATGGTCTATCAAGTGTTTGACACGTTCAGTCCGTCCGTATTTGCCGTGTCGTTGTCCGCTAGTGATTCCCGTGCATAAATGCAAGATTGTCTAGAAAGTGAGAGTTCGCGGAGCCACCAGCCACAGTGCAGAGTTCGAAAAAAAGGGTGTATCAAGTGTTTGACACGTTTATGCCGTCCGTATCTGCCGTATCGTGTTTCGCTAGTGGTTTCCATGGTTTTCCATGCAAGACTGCAATATTTGGCAAGAAACTGAGAGTGGCGCAGCCACCAGGGACACTGCATGACAGTGCAGAGTTCGAAAAAAATGGTGTATGAAGTGTTTGACACATTCAGACCGTCCGCATCTGCCGTGTTGTATTTCGCTAGTACTTTCCGTGCCAAAATGCAATATTGTTTAGAAATTGAGAGTTCCCAGCAACCAGCCGCAGTGCAGAGTTCGAAAAAAATGGTGTATCAAGTGTTTGACACGTTGAGGCCGTCCGTATCTGCCGTGTTGTATTTCGGTAGTGCTTTCCATGCAAAAGAGCAAGATTGTCAAGAAACTGAGAGTGGCGCAGCCACCAGGGACAGTGCGGAGTTCGAAAAAAATGGTGTATGAAGTGTTTGACACATTCAGACCGTCCGCATCTGCCGTGTTGTATTTCGCTAGTGGTTTCCATGATTTTCCGTGCAAAATGCAATATTGTCTAGAAATTGAGAGTTCGCGCAGCAACCAGCCGCAGTGCAGAGTTCGAAAAAAATGGTGTATCAATTGTTTGACACGTTGAGGCCGTCCGTATCTGCCGTGTTGTATTTCGCTAGTGGTTTCCATGATTTTCCGTGCAAAAATGCAATATTGTCTAGAAATTGAGAGTTCGCGCAGCCACCAGCCGCAGTGCAGAGTTGGAAAAAAGGGTGTATGAAGTGTTTGACATATTCAGACCGTCCGCATCTGCCGTGTTGTATTCCGCTGGTGCTTTCCGTGCAAAGAAGGCAACATTGTCAAGAAACTGAGAGTGGCGCAGCCACCAGGGACAGTGCAGAGTTCGAAAAAAATGGTGTATGAAGTGTTTGACACATTCAGACCGTCCGCATCTGCCGTGTTGTATTTTGCTAGTACTTTCCGTGCAAAAATGCAATATTATCTAGAAATTGAGAGTTCGCGCAGCAACCAGCCGCAGTGCAGAGTTCGAAAAAAATGGTGTATCAAGTGTTTGACACGTTGAGGCCGTCCGTATCTGCCGTGTTGTATTTCGGTAGTGCTTTCCATGCAAAAAAGGCAAGATTGTCTAGAAATTGAGAGTTCGCGCAGCCACCAGCCGCAGTGCAGAGTTCGAAAAAAATGGTGTATCAATTGTTTGACACGGTGAGGCCGTCCGTATCTGCCGTGTTGTATTTCGCTAGTGGTTTCCATGATTTTCCGTGCAAAAAGGCAATATTGTCTAGAAATTGAGAGTTCGCGCAGCCACCAGCCGCAGTGCAGAGTTCGAAAAAAATGGTGTATGAAGTGTTTGACACATTCAGACCGTCCGCATCTGCCGTGTTGTATTCCGCTAGTGATTTCCGTGCAAAAAAGGCAACATTGTCTAGAAATTGAGAGTTATCGCAGCCACCAGCCGCAGTGCAGAGTTCGAAAAAAATGGTGTATCAAGTGTTTGACACGTGCAGGTTGTGAGTATCTTCTGGGGGAGCGCGGGAGGGAGGGAGGGAAGGAGGGAAGGAGGAGGAAAGGAGGGAACAGGGAGGGAGGGAAGGGAGGCAGGGAGGGAGCGAGGGAGGGAGGGAGGGAGGGGCGGGAAAGAGAGAGAGAGAGAGAGAGAATTACTGAAAGTGACAGTGAGAGCGAGAGTGAGAGTCAGAGTGCGAGTGCGAGTGCGGGTGAGAGTGAGGGTGAGAGTGAGTGTGCGCGTGAGTGTGAGCGAGAGGGAGAGAGAGTGCCCAGGTGATGGCGGGGTCGTCAAAGTCAGAGGCAGCCGCTTTTGAAGTGTAGTGCGCGTGACCGCTGCGGAGTCGTCAAAGTCAGAGGCAGCCGCTTTTGAAGTGTAGTGCTCGTGACCGCTGATCCTGTTTGTTTCCTGTTGGTCGAACCCACCCCTCCGGGGGGCGGGGCAGTGTGTCTTGCTGGCGCAGGGCTTGGGACCGCTTTATGGGGCTTGATTCCCACAGCAAGTGCTAGGAGGCCAAGTCGTGCCTGTAGAGTACTGCTGCATCACGACAACCACTATGCTCATTTACAACTTCAACAAGCTTTCGAGTACTCGCAGCCTTGTTTCCGACAAGTCAGCAGGCAAGCACACACCACTCCTGGAACCGCTGCCATCGTTGCTTGGGCAACTTCAATACCCCTGCTGCGACAGGCTAAGTACGATCTCAGCTTGCTTAAGACACGCCAGAGCTACCTGGACCGCATAGCTAGCAAGGAGTTTGACGCGGCTGCTGTCGCCGCCCTGCGCGAGCTTCTCCAGAGCGCCGTGGGCAAACTTCAAGGGACACGCCCTGTGACGCTAACCCCGGCAGAGAGGGGCCGCTAATCCTAGGCAACATTTTCGCCACTCCAGCTTCGAGGTCGCTACACTCGTGGCCGACGGCTGTGCTCCTTTTTTGGCCGTGGAACAACCAGAGGACCTGGGCGCCTTCGCTAAGGGCCCCCACCAGGGCGCACGGCCAGCCTCCATGTGGCAGTAGCCGCCGCTTAGCCGACCTCCTGCAAAAGGGGCTACGGACGGTGGCCTTCCACCAGGCTAGCTTCGGCACGCCGTAGGCTAAGCCGACCCGGCTGCTACTGAATTTCCTTTATATGTGGACAGGTGGTGCCCCAATAAGGATTCTTCCTGTCTCCTCCCTTTTTCACCCCATATATGTGGATAGTCGGTGCTCCAATAGGAGCCGCCTTCTATTCACGATATTCATATAAGCATCATATATTCTCGTTCACATAAGCGGGCATCGATGTGAGCGGGAACTGGTGATTGCACGGAAGCTGGCTCAGTCAGTCCATGCGAGATTCGTGAGACTCAAGACCTGCAGACTATAGCCTTTTGCCAGATTCCTGCACTTTCCATAAAAATAAGTTGTCGTAGAGGAGGAGAATCCTTGCGCCGATCCTGCACAAGTGTCTCTATCCCCCGAGGAAGATGTGGCTCGCTTGCAAATTAACTCAAGGACAGATCGAGGAGCACAGCATGCACGGTGTGGCCCAGCTAGACTGTAGGTGGTGAAGACAATAACGTTGGCTCTCAAGCCAATTCTACGTCCTTTGAAAAGCTCTCAGCTCAGAACATTTCGTGCTTACGCTGAGATCCAGTGATATATTCCGTGCTCTGTACATAAATACGGTGAGGTGTTGGGCAAATGTGGCCGAACGCTATGAGATTCGCCCACCCGAAGAGTTCGTTGCCCACAGACTGGATCGAACACGAGGGCTTCTCCGTCCTCGACAGTGTGCTGGAATCCCTCCGTCCCTTGGATATATTGTTGGTTTCGTACGTCTTGTTCCCTGGTCGAGATATGTTGTGCTGTTGAATTGGCCTTCCGAGGATATGTGGTGGTGAACCAGGTTCCTGCCCCCCGAGTTTTCGAAGTCGCAGTGCCTTGAAATCAAATTTCATATATATATATATATATACACACATATATATAGATATATGCAAGCTCAGTAGAACAAAGCCCCGCTGATCAAAGCAAGGTGGACAATGCGGCTTCGGGGAAATTGCCGGAGATGGATCGCAAAGTTATAGCCGGCCTTCTGAAGAAAGGCTGTGCAAAAGTACGCCGGCTGCGAGCAAAGACAGAGTGGCTAGGCCATACACAGTGTCATGGTCATACGCGACCTTTCAAAGTATCAGTCTACATAAGCCCAGCTAGGTCTTCGCATAACGAACGACTGGATCGATTGAAAGCGAAGTGTCCAGCTGCATTAGTGCATATCAACATGCCGAGATTTGTGGTCGTTTGGCCTGATCTTTTCTCCGTCCGAGGATGGATGGTTGGCTGCAGAAGAAAAAGAAGCCTAAGACGGGCCGCAATAAGGTTGCCGAAGAGATCGATGCTATGCTTGACGAGATTGATAATGAAGCTCCGCCTGACTGGGATGAGATTGAAGAGTTGTTGGCTTCTCCAGAGCCAGAGCCGCCAGAGCCATCGTGGCTCACATAAATTTATTGTTGCATGTGTGCGGGCATGCTAGATTTTGTCATGTGCCCATTACTGAACCGTAGGTGCTGTGTAATTTCTGCATCTCAGGAGCTCTTCAGCACCTGCAACGAGGTCGCTTGGATTCGCAAACGGTCTCCAGCTGAAAACTCGCAGCACGCACACGGAAACTGATTCGGAACCATTTAAGGAACAAAAAGCTGGAGGAGCAGTTTGGTGACTTGAGCCGTTTTACGGCTGAGGAGGTTGAGGACCTGATGGGATGCTTGAGTTCTCCAGAGATGATTGATGCCAGTCCGCCACGACAGCCCCGACGTTCGGCTTTGAAACCTCGACCGAAGTGGAAGTCCAAGGAGCCGCAGTCTAGCGATCCTGCAGATCGTGAGCCCGAGGCGGGCGATGGAGATCGTGAGCCCAAGGCGGGCGATGGAGATCGTGGGCCCAATGCGGGCGATGGACATCGTGAGCCCAATGCGGGCGATGGAGATCGTGAGTCCGGAGATCGCGATCCGCCTGGAGATCCGATAAATCGGCCGAATATTGGTTGCAATTATTTAGCGGTCTTGTTGCAAATTTGTGGAAGTTTTCTGGGATAATATATCCATTGAGGCAGTCGGTGCCGAGCTCGTCTTCATGTACTACAGCTCGGGAGGTTCTTGGCGATAGTTGGGTTCAGGAAAAGGCTTCCTGCTCTTTGGTGGTATGAATCCAACTCAGGCTGCCCAGCAGAAGTACGCAGAGGCTCATTTGAAGATCTTTGGGTCCGTCTGGGGCTAAGCATGCCTAATACTCAGAAATATCGAGTAGCATCATATGGTTTCAATTTTCCATAAGCCAAGGATGCCATCACGTTGGATGATAGTTCCAGTGAAACCGATCTGGCTACGATGGAAGCTTTAAAGGAGCAGAGAAATTTTGTGCATCCAGATGCCGTTGCCGCCGACCCTCTTCTCAATAGATTGCAACATCTGCTGGGTGTGCATTCTTTAGTGTTTGTCCCAACCTAGGAAAAGGAGGAGCAAGGATTGGATACTTCCAAGGGCAATGCCAAGAAAAGGGCCAGCGGGGACACGATTCCGGCTGATGAGGAGGATAAGAAGAAGAAAAAAGGAAAGAAGGCTCCGGAGGAGCCCAACAAGACTTTCGCCGGTCGCCCGCCGCCGAGAACCACGCCGTTTCTCTGGAGATTTCATTTTGCTGCTCAAGCTTTCCAGGAGTGTCCTGCTTGATTTTAATCTAACACATTCATTGCACGGCCCTCGTGAGCTACTGAAAGCCTTCCGTGCTGACCTAACCGTCTAAGGCATTTGTCCGGAAAAGTCGCGATGGCGAAAGACAAAGCCGAGCGAAAGTTCCTGGCATATGTGTCCGAGCAGGGCCTCAGCACGATGACTGATCAGACAGAAATTGAAATCTTCTGTCACGATATGGCAGTGGCATTTCTGCTGCACGACGCCGGGCCGAGTTCGTACCCGTACCAGTCGAGACAGGATTTAGGGGCAAGGCTTTAAGGTCAAGGCATCTCGGAGGTTATGTGTCGATATGTGGGTGGGTCTGAAGTATGAGACTGGGGTGGTCTGATATATTAAGGGTAGGGTTCAATATTCTGATATAACTTAGGTAATCATCACAGCCCGGAAGTAGGTGTCATATGTTTTTAAAACCCCCTTTCGCAACCGAAAACAATCAAAACCTTTCGCTTAAACTTAACCCTAAGTTCTACTTCCCTGCAGGTCCCGGACATGTGAGTCGTGGCTCGCCTTTTTTTACACGTGCCTTCCGGTGCAGACGATCGATGCAGACGATCCGTTGGCTCCCAGTAATATGTAGTGTAAAGATATTACCTAGGCTGCACTAGCTGCTATATGGTTCAAAGTCCGCTCCAGCTGGGTCGCCCTCTGATCGAGCTATAGCTGGGACAGACGGATACATGCTACTGCGAGCAAACAGCTGCACGCACAGTGCCACTCATAATATTGCGATTGGCTGTATGGACACTATGTAACGGTACGGTACATAAGCTGTGCAGCCGGTGGCAGGTACAGCTTCAGCATCCTCAGCTCGCAAGCGATCCTGCGAGAGCGATGACAGAGGTGTGCCCCGCATGCCACTGCACTGCTGTTGATCCTGCTAGAGCTGACTCAGATGCTCATGTGCAGTCGAAACCTTGCATGCAAACCCCTGTCTTTCGCAGGCCTTCACGCCGAGATAGGCATAGGAGCTGATGGTTTGACCTTATAGAGCATAGGTTGACGATAAAGGGATATCAAAAACTAGATCCAAGACTCCGTCTGGAGTGCAATTGGGACATCCTAGACTCTGGTGCATGCCTCCGAACAATGGCGAGCTGCTCTTCCTCATCCTGTGCCCGGTCTGACATACAATAGCTAGTCAGCTAGTCCCGTCCTCAAATGAACCCAAACCTTAAACCCCAAACCGTAAACCAAGGTGCCCCGCAATGGCTCTGGCTTCGAGCTGATGCTCATCGACAAAGGTTTCCTGGCTTCGCTTTGTGTCTTTCTTCTACATTCAGTGAACGCTTTAATTTGTGTTGGCACGTGTTTTATATCCCAGCTAGCAGTGGAAGAGGAAACGTTCCCTAGGCTTCTATACCAGGGCCGGTTTTTCTGTCCAAGCATCTAATCACAGCATGCACGGTTATGTACGCTTTCGTATGATGTCTCCTAGGGCTACTGGACAAGAAGCTTTTGTAGAGATACAGGTGTTGTGTCTTGGCGGATTTACTGCTGTATTAGTTAACGCCATAGTTTATGGGTGGGGCTTTTGTGTCCTAGTGCAGGATGTACGGTTTTGTACGCCTGTGTACGGGTACGGATTTTGTGTGCTAGTGCAGGATGTACGAAATTGTACGCTTTTGTACGGGTATGGTCTTTGTGTCCTAGTGCAGGATGTACTCCAATCAAGTTTGCAGCAGTTGAGCTTGGGTTCTGTACAGTCGCAACCCCCATCACCCCGAATATCCATATATTGGTGCTGGGGCTCTGATGCAAATATATCAGGTCACGTATGGAAAGTAGAGCCACAGAACTACGGGAATGCCTTGTTCGTGGATTGTTGGTATCCTGGGGCTTCGCACGACCGAGCTGCACTCGTGGGGTTTATCCTGCCCAAAAGTTCACTTCGCAAAAATCTAACCACGACTTAATATATGGTATAACTCGGGGATTGTCTTTCTCCCAACAGATTAGTGGTTGAGACTCTTAGGGTCCCGTACTCCTTCCGTCGCCCGGCCCAGGACGTGGTGGGGCTGCCATTCCGATCTAGATCAGGACCCAGGACCAGGGTTTTTTTCACGACGTGTCTGTCGGATCCAAGTACCTTTTTTTTATGCTATGGACAAGTTGCCTAGACTTCCTCCTTCTTGTAACTGTTGCCGCTAGTACTTGCATTGTTCAAACTATTATGAGGATCCTGCTACACGGCGAATGTTCACATATTTCTTTTTGGTATGGAAACCTAAATCTTAGCCCTTAACCCACAGCCTGAAATCCTGACTGTCCGAGGTAAGACTAGTCGCTAGCCTCATTGAGCTTTACTCGTAGCAGCTAGCCTACTCTTGAATATCGGGCTAATTATTAGTCAAAGCCTTTCTGAAGTAGGTCATATGAGCCTGCGAGCTCATCAAATTTGTTGGTGCTTGAACCTGTGCTAAGTGCTAAACATCCGAAACCCGTGCCCCTCTCCACGCTGCCCTGAACCTTAAAAAATAATCTCAGCCCCAAATATCCTGAACCTTCATCCATGAACTTCTTCTCACCCGAAGAGCCTAGGAAGCCCCGGGCCCTTTAGATCACACCCCCGCCCATTGCACGTAATTGCTGTCCGCCGCCCCGAACCTCCGGTTTATCGAGACCCCCTTTCCTGGTTCAACAGTTAGACCCTGGATCGAGGAGGCAGCCTGCAGTGCTTTATCGAAGCCGAGGGAGAGGTCACCTTCGACCGGGTTCATACGCCGGGTTGGGATCCAAAACACAGGGCCCAAACTCTTTTCGGCTTTTGGGTTCGGGGTTTGGCATCTGTTGGCAGTTTAATTGGGGGCTTGAAAGGTTTAGGGGTTTCGGTGTTTAGGGGCTTAAGGGGTTTGGGGTGTCGTGTTTGAGTACTACTATAATGTCGGGAGTTTGGTTCCAGCTTGCACGCTAAACCTTGATCTTGAGGTTCGAGGCTTTGTGGTTTCGAGTCCAGGCCCGGTTTCTGGATTCCCCATCCTTAAGCTACTTGGTAGCAAACTAGACTTATAGTGGTCATGCAGAGGATTATCGCTTCGTCCCGCAAACAAAATCTAGAATTACGAAACGCTTCAAAACAAACCCCCGGCCGCTTCCTTCTGGTCTTGACATGGCCTCTATATCCCTACGACACATGCCAGGGGTGGCAAAGCACGGGGGGCAAGGGCAAGGACCGATTGGCATGATTCGTTGCAAAGCGAGCTCGAGTGCCACAGCCAGGCCGACGCACGTCGGTGTTCGGAAATCATTACCTGCCTGCCCGCAGGACTCTATGTTGGATCGTGGTTTCCAATCTGACAGAAGAGCCTTGCTGTGAGATCCAAAGCCCAACTCCTACAGACCGCCGAAAATTTTAATCCTAACCTATAGGTGGGAATATACCCCGGGCATCTTCCACTCCAGTAGTCTTGCTACATATTATTTGTGGGCATAGATGCTAGTCATAAACTATTGATTGTAGATATCCTGGATTGAAAGGATAGCTTGCTCAGCTGAGCAGCTGTACCCTAGCCCTAAAGCCACTCGTACTCCAAGCTTTGGGCTGCTGACCGCTTCAGTCGGATGCGACCTGCCAATGTTTCGTGCAGAGCTGGGTTAATAAGTCTTTCATGCATTTGGTTCGGTAGCCTGGCTAGGACTCTCTAGAAAGATATATTATGAAATTAAGAAGTGTCTTCTTTTCCGGGTAACTGGGGCTTAGTCTCGAAACCCTGACACCCGGGCAACGTTTCGGTCAGGTTTCATATATAGTAGAGATTTGAGGATAAAGCCCCAGCTTCTGATCTTCCTTGCTACGACTGCTAGACACCTTGTTTGTGTATACTCGTACGCCTTAAGAATAAAGCCTAACTCTGGACTTAGTACGTATACTTTCACATACCACGAAGCCTTGAAGCAGTTTGACACAACTCAGCCAACTTCTCCAATTTTAAATGACCGTCCCAGATCCCAGGCCCAGCTCTGCAATCATGCATGCAAGCTGTGTGCTTCCAGTGTACATCCTACGGACACAAAACCTCAAACCGTGTATATACGCACACATCCTAATACATGTGTCAATCAAGAAGATAAGGAAGCCATGTATACACAAACGAATGTGGGTTTTGAGTCCTAGTGCAGGATGTACGGTTTTGTACGCTTGTGTACGGGTACGGCCTTTGTGTCTTGTGTCCTAGAGCAGGATGTACGGTTTTGTGCGCTTTTGTACGGGTATGGTTTTTGTGTCCTAAAGCAGGATGTACGGTTGTGTACGCCTGTGTACGGGTACGGGTTTTGTGTCCTAAAGCAGGATGTACGGTTTTGTACGCTTGTGTACGGGCACGGTTCTTGTGTCCTAGTGCAGGATGTACGGTTTTGTACGCCTGTGTACGGGTACGGGTTTTGTATCCTAAAGCAGGATGTACGGTTTTGTACGCTTGTGTACGGGTACGGCCTTTGTGTCCTAGAGCAGGATGTACGGTTGTGTACGCTTTTGTAGATAGTACCGGGTTGTGTGTTAACTCACGGCTTCAGCAGGTACGGTACGGGTTTCGCCTGCTAGTGCTGGGCACTTTATACCGTCGTTGCTGGGTCCTGGGCAAGATTAATATGACCATTCACTTCTGAATGATACCGACCTAATTTTCGCAGGACCTCTGCCAGATTTGCAGTAGCTGCCTCGCCTGTCGATGACCGACAGCAACTTTCCGAAGACCTGGTCTTGCTGAACTCCGGCTAGACTTGCATGTTCGAACCAAAATTGCTTGTTTCGGTTCTAGTTCAGGCATCTGGCTAGTTCGATGGAGAGGCTTCAAAACCACAATGTCTGTTTTTCTGTCCGTCTTAAGGATCTTGGCTTCAGCTCGGTGATTTGTTTGGCCTGGTTTAAACACATCCGATGCACATCTCTTTCGCGGCTTTGCACGCTTGTGTACGGGTACGGGTTTTGTGTCCTAAAGCAGGATGTACGGTTTTGTACGCTTGTGTACGGGTACGGGTTTTGTGTGCTAGTGCAGGATGTACGCTTTTGTATGCTTTTGTACGGGTACGGTTCTTGTGTCCTAGTGCAGGATGTACGGTTTTGTACGCCTGTGTACGGGTACGGGTTTTGTGTCCTAAAGCAGGATGTACGGTTTTGTACGCTTGTGTACGGGTACGGTTGTTGTGTCCTAGTGCAGGATGTACGGTTTTGTACGCTTTTGTACGGGTACGGTTTTTTGTGTCCTAGTGCAGGATGTACGGTTGCACGTATTAGGTGTTGTGAGCTATAGGAAGTACGGTGTTGTACGCCTTTGTACGGGTACCGGTTGTGTGTTCATTTACGGCTTTAGACGGGTACGGATTTCGCCTGGTAGTGCACTAGTGGTCTGCATCTATTATGCATAATTTGGAGGCTTCCTGTACGGCTGGGTGCAGAATATCGCTGCTTGGCAGATCCAGTTGCTCAAGCAGGGTCTTTTCGCATGCTGAGGTTTGATGGCTTACACTACTTTCCACGAACAGAGGCAACCGTACACAACCGTACGTATCCGTACGCCATAGTCAACGAAGAAAGAACCGTACCCGTACAAAAGCCGTACGTAACCGTACACGCTATAGTACTCGGATCTGGGCCCCAATTCCACGGATCCGATGGCAGAATCAGGACGGCTCGTACCTTATGGAAACACAAGCCACCTAGAGGTGTGGTCGATGATTTCAAGTTAAGGCGGCCACCCGACGGCGACACGGCCCGCCAAGCACAGGCCACTCACACAAAGGTTATAGTTTGTGGAGCCTTTAATATTACAACCCCCAAAATATATTGAATCTCAAGCCCTTAAATTAACAACCTCGCCGCAGGCTGAGCTTCGAGCTGCAAAGGTGGAGATAATGGAGGCCTGTGTTTCTGAGCTGCCATATAATGCCATATAATGTTTACACATATACATATACATATACGAGATCACATAATATCTGCTGGTACGTGACAGGCTGATCGGGGCTTGGATTCAGGTGTCGAGACTTGGCTATGAAGTCATCTCATGCCTGGCTTCGGGAGCTCGTAAGGCTTTATGTGTGCTTCTAGATTTATAGCCAAGGCTACTGCAGAGGACTCGCAAGCCACACAGCCCTGGGATGGAACACCGGCACCCGCTGCCAACGACTTCGACGATGACGACTTGGTAAAGGAGTTGGAAAGGCTTATGAGCGAAGAGGCTGGGACACATGTGCCCGGCACAACTACGTGCCCCAAATCCTGAACCTTACTTACCACAACCAAACGAAAAGGGTGTGCTGCGGTTCCTTAATTATACTAGAGGCCGATTGCAGATATACTGTGACACATGCTTTAGCTTTCTGATAGACACACAAACAGCTTAGATTCTAAACCCTATGCCCCTCTCCAAATACCCCAAAGACCGGAAACCACGAACACCAAAGTCCTAAAGCCCCGAGCCATAAAGGAGTGTAGTCAACAATCCTGAAGCTTGTAGCTTCAACTCTTATTAATAATTGCACCCTGCGATTCAATCCTGTACCCTGACCCGCCCCTCAGTACCGAAGCTAAGCAGTGGCCCGAGCATTGTCCGTCAGGACGCCGCAGCTTCCGCCCAGGCTTCTGAGCCTGAAAGCAATAGCAAGATGCAGGCACTTGAACAAGAACAGGCTACGCTGAAACAACTATACGAAGAAGCTGTGGCCCGCATTGCTAAGCAGAAGCTAGAGGCCACTACGCATGGCACAGCAGCAGCAGAAGAAGAAGCCGAGAAGAAAAGAAAAGCAGCAGCAGCAGCACAGGAAGCCGAGGAGAAAAGACAAGAAGCAGCAGCAGCAGCAGCAGCAGCAGCAGAAGCCGAGAAGAAAAGACAAGAAGCAGCAGCAGCAGAAGCCGAGAAGAAAAGACAAGAAGCAACAGAAGCAGAAGCCGAGAGGAAAAGACAGGCAGCAGCAGACGAAGCCGAAAAGAAAAGGCAGGAAGCAGCAGCAGCAGAAGCCGAAAAGAAAAGACAGGAAGCAGCAGCAGCAGAAGCCGAGAGGAAAAGGCTCGAAGCAGCACTAGCCGCAGAGATAGAAGCAGCTGATGCCCAGAAGAAACGCCGAGAGGAAGCACTTGCAGCAGAAGCAGCTAAGAAAGCACAAGAGGCAGCAGCAGCAGAAGCAGCAGACACCGAAAAGAAACGGCAAGCAGCTGTTGAGGATGAAATCCGAAGAATGAGGCAACGGATCCAGGAGCTGACGGGGGAGACGCCACCGACAATCGGCACGAGCAACTTCAAACGTGCACACAGCCCCACACGAGCAGCACCGAGCCGGAGCTTGGATCTATCGCCACTTTCGAAACAACTCAAACAGGAACACGAGGAGGAGGAAAGGCTCAAAAGGGAGGTTGCAAATGCTACGAAGAAGGCGAAGTTGGATGAAATCCAAAGGAAGAATGAGGCCATGCGACAAAAGCTCTTGGCCTTGGGCAGCAGTGCTTCGACAAACTCCCCGCCCGCAGCAACTCCGAACCCCAGTGCTTCGCCGGCCCCGGCCGCAACAAATGCGAACCCCGCTCCTTCGCCGACCCCGGCCGCAACACCTGCTTCGCCGATCCCACCCCCGCCTCAGGGCCCACCCCCACCTCAGGGCACTGCGGCCCCTCCGACAACGATCCCAGCAGCTGCTCCTCCCGAGACTTCGACGAGTGAACCGACTGCTGCTGATGAAGTGCCTAGACCAATCTATTATAGTACCTAAACCTAAATCCTGAAACCTTAAGTTTTTCTCTGAGGAGTATAAATATTTGTATATATATATATATATAGACAGTTATATAACATCATACATTAATAAATTATTACTAGGGGTATACATGTATGTGTGTATATATATATATGAGAATAATCAAACCGAAACTTTGAGCAGCCACCAAACAACACACATCTAGTGATCCGAGGCGAACACAGTGGCACGAAAAGAAGCGGCCGCAGCGATCCAGACGGTCCGCCGGCTTACGAAAAACCCTCACCGATGCACGCTGGAGATCCTTCAAGCATGGAGGACGGGTGGTGATGTGAGGAAGGATATGATCAAGGAGTACATGGCGAGTGGACAGGACGTGAACAAGGTCACGGTGGGGATCATTTTGAAGGATATGATGGTTGAGCAGCTTAGTCAATGTTTAGAATTTTTGGGCTCATTGGGCTCCCTCGTTCGTTTCATGTGCTCAGCTCAGGCAAGAAAAAAAGACAAAGCAGTCTTTGACGAGAGAACAGGTGTTCACGCACTACGCCCCCAACGAACAGAAAGCGAAGGATGCCATTGACTTTGCTGTCCAGCAAGGCCGTAAGGATCTCAGTCCAATCGAGCCACAACCAAAAAGTTGTGCATGTTGGTCTACTTAAGGCTGCCGGGACGATCCGAACTTCCCTGCTGGTTCGGGGAACCTGCTGTACAATATCTTCACAGAGTTTTCCGAGACTGAGCTCTTCGAAAAACGTCGCGAGATCGAGGCAAGCATCAAACCACTTGCCTCCGACAACAGACCGGAAGCCAAAAAGCTGTTCTCAGAACTGCGACTTAGTGGCAATTCGTTGGCTTCGCTTCGTTCTGGTTCTCTTTCTTCGAGAAACCCTTAAACTAAAGCCCAAACCCTAGCAACAAAACCCTACATTAAAAACTCCAAACCCTAACCTGTCCGTCTGATACCCCTATTCATAAAACCATCCTCGACCCTTCCAGAATAGCTGTTTGCATACCTATCTCAGGTGCCATGAGTCTACGACAGCTACGCCTACGCCGGCTGCCATTACGGAGAGTGCTGCTGCAGGCTAATACGACTTTACGATGCCTTGATTGTTATCGGGTCGGGTGGCTTTGCAGGAGAAGCGAAAGCTTCTGCGAAGGCGACAGCCAAGGCCAAAGGGAAGGCGAAATCGAAAGCTCCGGCGGCCATGAAAACCGGAATATTCGAGTTGACAAAATGCAGAAGCAGCGATTTGAAAGAAGCCCTCCCGCGGTTCAACCGAGCCGAAACGAAAAAAAATATGGAGAAGGAGGTGCTTGCCAAGGTGGGACTTTAAACAGTGCAGCACGTACTCAGAACCCCAATTGTGGAATCGACCCCGGCAGGTCGGCCTGGTTGCACGTCTGCAACTTCAGCTTCAAGACCTCGAGGATGCCAGTGCTGTTATGGATTCGTTGTTAAAGGCCAAAACTGGGCTCGAGGAGAAGTACAAGGCCTTTGGGCTATGTCTGTATGTTCTGCATATGCACTCATCCATACATACAAGTATGTGTTATCAGATGGTGTAGCAGGCCTTAAAGAATCTCGACGAAACCGTTGACGAGGCCGAATGGCAGGAGCATCTAAAGGCCATTTCGCTGTGTACGCATATACATGTTTTCTATCCATCCCTCTCCCCTTCCAAAAGCCTAAACCTTAAACCCTGGCAGGAGGTGGCAAGGGCTTTCTTGGTGTGTGCCAGCAAAGAGGACCCTGTCTGCTGTCACATCATTCAATGGCAAAGTCTGTCCCAGTGTCGTACATACAAAGAGAAGGTGACAGAGTGAGAGTGAAAGAGAGCGAGAGAGATAGAGAGAGAGAGAGAGAGAAAAAAAAACGAGAACCCAAAACACGCACAAATCTAAGAGAGAGAGAGAGAAGGAGAGACAGATAGAGATATAAATAGATAGAGAGATGGCGAGGGAGTGAGAGACACATAGCAACCATATGTTAGGAGCTTGAAGAAATACGACTCGTGGCAGTGTGAATGTGTTCTACCTGCAATCGCATCCGCAACTGCAGGAGTTTGCTTTGGGTGTGGCCAAGGTGCATGCAAACAAGAAGGCATGAGTGAAGTTGGCCCCACTGCTGCATGTGCTGTGCCACGGACCGAGACGTTGCAATCCCTAGTCACGGTACATGCTAGCTTCCATATGAAGTGCAGGGTTTCGCTCGGCCCGACATGCAGCTGGATCTTTATCAGCTAGCAATATGGCTGGCTTTTGTGATTGATTCTGGGATGGGCACTTGATGTACTGTGAGCTACACACATGTACCACTGACAAACCGATGAACCTTCGGATGCTGTGTCCAACAAAGTCGTGCTTCCCGGGAACTTCGTGCACCATATGCACTCGGTTTTTGATGCTGGCTGCAGCAGTTAACACAATATCCGGGCATGATTAAGAGCCAACCTGTAAATGCTCTGGTCTATCCGCAGCAAACTAGCAGCTAGCAGCTACTTGATGGTTTTTGATCATGCTAGAAGGATAAGCTGGGCTTACGAGGCACTTGCTCTACATACCGCTTCTATATAGTCTGCATTCCCGCACCTATATATGTGTCTATGTGTGCTTGTTGCCCACCAGCTTTATCCAAGCTAGCTCGTGCTGGTTTTTGAACAAGTGAGCTGTGAACTGGGAAGAGGCACGGGCTGCTAGGAGCTAGAACACAATCATGATCGCAAGATTTGTGACTCAGCCTGCTGCCCACCGGTTTGCAGCACGCTGCGACTCCTCCGTCGGACGGAGACGAAAGATCATCTCAGGTTCTTGCTTGCACATGAGCTCATTTGGTTCTGTTGAATCCTTGCACTCGTTGGTGCTCTCTCACTGCCTCGGTCTCCCTCTCTCTCTGTCTCTTTCTCTCTCTCTCTCTCTCTCTCTCTCGCTCTCTCTCTCGATCTCCTCTCTCCCCTCTCCACTCTCTTCTCTCCGTGTCTTCCTCTGGCTTTTACAAGCTTAGACGCACAGCTCCCCACGCAGGCCTCGACGTCCCGGCACCCGAGCCGAAGAGGACTCCTTCCGACCTGCCGTAAGCTTCACATTACATAAGCCGTAAAACTAATGAACTTTCACCCCATATATATAGGGAACACCTTAAATCCTGAACCCTGAACCCGCTAGCTAGGTTGCACCGCCCTATCGCAGGAAACGTCCAGCTCCGAGGCGGCGAGACTTACAACGACGATTGGATGCGAAAAATGCTGCTGCATCGAGCTCTCCTGTAACCCTGGACAAGCTTTATGTGCCCCAGCAAGAAGCACTGCCGTACAGGCTGCAGAGTCTGGCGAATGCATCTCTATCGAATACTGCTGTCGCTGCTCTACAAAAAAAGAATGCTGATGTGAACTGGATAAGCGACTTGTGTTCAGCCGCTGAAACCGAAAGCGGCAACAACATGCACTGGATCACCAAGAAGCTGGCTGGGAGGAGGACAGAGAAGCGATTCCACGAGTTTTTCGCACGATCGTTACCAAAGGTATCGAAAATCAAGTTGCCGCTGCTGGTGTCGAAGAAGAAGAAACTTGTGGTTGAGAAACCATGCAGAGACTTGTTCAAACTTCCATCGTCGAACGTTCATGCTCTTGTAGTTTTCCGCACAACCTTCCTTAACCAACTTAAGGTATCGTTCTTCCGAGCTCCTACATGTCGTGGTTGGAGAAGCGGCCTTGGTTATTGCAAGCCATCTGCTTTGGTTCTTCTACGCCGCAAGATCGCGAGCTGCTGCTTGGTTTGTAAGTCAGGATCAGGTGCACTAGGCTAGTTTGCAGGAGCTACTTCGCTTCTGACAGATACGAGCAGCTCAGGTTGAGCAGCACTTTGCAGAACGGCGACGTTGGCTACACTGGAGGTCTTGTACCCTACCTCGAAATTACCCTAAGCCCTTAACTCTAAATAAAAGGGTTCTTATCACGACAGGGCCTGATGATCTCCCATTTCGTCTGCACGGCGATGAGGGTCCTGGCCAAAAGTCCAAGAACGTGCTTGTTATCAATATGTCATTTCCTTATACTCATTCGGGTGAGCCTTGTTGGCAATGAAGCTGTTGTGTCCGCTTGTTTGGTCATGCAATTCGCTCGTGCTCACCTAGGACACTTTGAAGACTCGCCTGTGCCTCGCATGCCTTACTGGTCAAACGGTTCTCACTCGGGCGATGCAAAAGAACAAGAAGATCGGCACGCAATTCCCCGCGACCTTGGATGTTCTTATGAGCTTCCTCAAAGATGATTTGAAGAAAGTGTGCCTAGACCGGGTTATTCTGTGCTAAGTTTTCTGGCCCATAAGACCACTTATTGATGTCGAGTCTCCAGGAGATTCAAACTTGATGGCATATCTTCCAGAAAGCTATGCTATATGGGATTGGCTGGGGACCAGAAGTGGTTCCAACAGATCCTGCATTTGCCTGTGCCTCAGACGGGTACATCGTTTTTCTCAATGCTAGTTCATCCCTGGCTCAGTCCTCGACACTGGAAGGGGAACGGCGAGGCCAATGGAAACAGGCCCGGACATGCTCTCGTTCGGCTTTGAGGGTCTGTGGGGTAAATGTGCTTTTTCGAGGTTATTTGTTAGGCTTCAGGTACCCAACTAGGAAGTGGGGGGATGATATTTTAAGTAGGCAGGTCTACACATAATCCTTATGTAGCCTAAAGCCCGAACCGAACCCTCACTCCTAAATACTTGGAAGTGCCGAGCTAGATCTGTGTGCAGGATGTGCATGCAGTGCCAGCATCTAGGAAAGCATCTGGGTCCAAATATTGCGAAGCCGTGCGACCTTAACTCATCCCAGGCTTTCCTCCACGATAGATTTGATGGATGGTGCAACATTCTTATCTATGGGGTCCGGGCACTACCTGAACTTCTTCGGAGATTCTCCTTGGGAGCTTTGTGGTCGCGAAAAAAATACAGAGGCTTGTCTGCCAGAGGTAAACATTTTTTGATCGTAACAAGTTCAACTGAGGACTTCTTGCAAGAGCTCTGGACTGCCCAAAGGGGGCACGGAATCCCTGCACTCTGCGACTTCGATGGCTTCGACAGCAAGCTGATCCACTTCGACACATTACATGTGTGCTACAGGGGTTTTGGGCCAGACTTTACCGCTTCAGTCATGCTGGACCTTTTTCTGGGAAACGGAGGCTTGACAAAAGCTCACACTCTTGCCTCTACATGGGCGAAAGCCCAAGGCCTCGAACTTGCTTGCGACGACTTCAATCTAAATGCAGATGAGAAGTACGCTTTCCTTAATGCTAAGGGTGCAGACATCAAAGTCATATGTTTATGGCTTGTTCCTGGAGCTGACAGCAACTGTTTTTAAGCGCTTTTTTTTGTCGAATAGTCTACCGGTAACCACCCTTACCCCGGCCTGTACCCTGTATACTCTAAAACCAGAGCCCTAAGCCTTAATACATACAGGCCTGAATTTCTGCATAGCTACAGAAGCCCAGGCAGTATTGGTTCCGGTGGCTACGAAAACCTGGGCAGATAAGGAGAAAGCTGCAGTGCTGAATCTGAGACATGACTTCACAGTTTCGGAATTCAGATAAAGGCAAGTGCCATGCCTTTAAGCTTGGATCCAAGGACCGTCCGGTCATTGGCTCGGCTGATCAAACTCATGGATGCTTATCTCTACGTATTCCCACCGTCTGCTGTTGCAAAAGCGAAGAAGCTGGTTCGCCGTTTTTTGGTGGGCTACGTGTACCTGGCATATGATGCTTTTTGTGCCGGCAAACGCCGGTACAAGCTGAGACCAAAGATTCTTGCTCTGCATTAAACACATTGCAACATAATTTTATGGCTTGGAAATGAAACGTCCCTGCAAATCAGGCTGCACACCTGGTTTCATATGTTCGCCGACTTGCACAAGCTGCCCATAAACCCTCGACTTATGTCTTGTTTCGGTGATGAAGACTTCGTTCGCCGGCTTTGCTCCATAGATTCTTGGCTGAAGTACGTGGAGAGACAAATATACAGTACGGAGCATCACGAGCATCGTACTACTGTACATTTTTCAAAGAAGCGGGGACCGATCTGAGGCCAGTGGATGCCATGCTGCGGCTGTGCATAGTACAGCGGTTAAGCGATATCTGGCAGCTGCAGTGCCACACTGGCTCAAGAAGTTCGGCGACAGCTGAAAATCGTGAGGGAGGGGCGGGAGGGACATCAAGAATCGCACCGGGCCTGCCGAAACCAGAACCCGAAACCTTTAATCCCAAAGCCCAAGGTCTGTGGAACCTGAGCTAAAGCCTCACCCTAAGCCTTGCACCCTAACGCTAGAAGCCCTCAACCCTAAGCTTGTGGCTCAAACGGCTCAAAAATTGGCTCAAACTGGCTCAAGCATGTGCTTTGTATCTATCAAAACTGAAGTTTCACCTACTACGAGATCTGTCTGGCGGATCTTTGAGTCTGAACCACCTGAAAACGACATCTGTCTCGAGGTTTGCCTTGCAAAGATATCAGAATAAGAGTTTTCTGCAATAAAACCTACGGTTCTTCAAATAGCTTCCAAGTGGCACTCGTCAACACAATGTCCTTTTCACCAAAATGATGCCGGTCACCTTTTTTTTTGGTCCCCGTATCTCCTCCGGGACGGTGAGCACCGGGCCATAGCTCATCGACGCTAACGAGGTGGCCTTCTCCGTGGTGGGGGACATCGCTAAGGCCCACAGGCGCTACAAGCATGCCGAGGGGGAGCATGGCTACCTTGGGTGTCAGATCGACACCGAAGAAGCTATTCCGGGGGACCCCGACAGCCAGACGGTCTACGTGAATCTGGTGGGGACCTTCGGGCTATCCTGCGCTAGCTACTGGTGGACCCGTGTAGCGGCGTGTGGGCTTCGGCTCACGTACCACCTGCTAGGGCCATCGTTCCCGCTAGACATGCTACTCTATGCCAATGACCTCGAGTCCTTGGGCCGATGGACGTCCGCTGAACTTGTGCCGGATGATTCGAGGTAGCCAGGAGCACCGAGGTCGGCACAAAATCGCGCGGCGCTTTGTTCAATCGCCCAGCCGGCACGGGAGCGCCGCCCTGCTCGCAAAATGGCTTGACGAAGTCCTCGTTCAAGTGGGTGTGATGCGGAACTTCGCTCACCCACACGGCCCTCTTGCGCTCCATGCGCGCCAGCAGCGGGCTGGCGTTCTCGTTGGCCGATTGGCCGCCGGCGACCAGGTAGCGCCCGGGCAGCATGACCCCCAGGTTTTCGACCCCCAAGCCCAGCACGGCGAAGATCAGGAGGTTGAGGACGTCCTTGCCGGAGCTGCCGCCCCTCCAGAGGTAGAGCATCTCGCAGAGGTGCTCCTCGCCCAGGATGCAGCGACTGATGAAGCACAGCACCCAGAGGACCCAGTTCCAGTCGATCGTCTCCGTCATGACGCCGTCCACTTTCTCCCGCAGGATCGCGTAGTTCTTCAGGACGGAGAGGACTTGTCACTTCTCCTCATGCAGGAGCCGCTCAAACTCCTCGATGACCTTTCTCCCGGCCTCGTTCTCGTCCAGGGTCTTGGCCTTGGTTTCCAGGAAATCTCGCACAAGCCGGCCAAGGCCGCTGGGGTTCTTGGGCTGCCAGATCTTGGAGAGGGAGGCCTGGCTCGCCGACACTTCTGGGCGGCTTCCTCGTTGAAGTCCAGGATGTAGCCGTCGCTGCACAGGAGGAGGCCGTTGATGCGCGCGCTGTCCAGGGAGGGCATCGTGCGCTCGCCCAGAAAGCCAAGGACGCTCGACACCAGGCCATGGGCGAAGTCCACGCGGTTGAAGGGCTTCGGGGGAGTCCAAGTCCAGGCGAGGGGGTGCCGGTTGATCTGCTTCAGCACCTCCTGGATCTGTCGCTGCAGGTACTCGCCGTGCCGCTCCACCCAGAAGCCGTGAAGTACTCGTAGGTGCTGCATCTCTCGTCCAGCTTGTTGGGCACGTTCACGGTCTCGCTGAGCACCTCGGCCACGTAGGTAGCGCACCAGGTCCGCGGTGTTGGCTCGCACCTCCCTCTCGCCCTGCTCGGCGTAGCGGCCAACCAAGTTGCGAAGCTCGCTGAAGGAGCGGTAGGGCATCCTCGCAGCCACGTGCCAGTCGAACTCCGAGTACTCCTCGGATGCGAATGTCCAGGGGTCCGGCAGCTCCTTGAGTGCCACCGCCACGCCGGCGCGCTCGGCCGCGTCCAAGACTCTCTGCGAGGCCTCCTGTAGTTGAGCTGTTTGCCACATGTTTTGTATAGCATGGAACAAATGTTCCACTGTGGTGTTTAGGCTCAAGGGACGCACCCAAGACAGACCGTGCTCCCGAGGAAAAGTGAAGTGCGATTATCTGTGTGAAGTGAAAGGGTTTGGAACGTACCCGAAAAGCGTTTTAGAGCAGCTGCATGAGCAGGATGAGGAGTATGAGGTGACTGCTGAAGGCATTCCCAAGTGCCTCATCCGCGACCTGTCGGATCACGAGCCCGAGCTAAGTGCCGAGGAATTGTTTGAAGCCGACAGACAAGCCTCCCTCTTCGAAGTTGCCCGCCTTGGCTCCGAGAGCGTTCTTGTGCAAGTTGCAGGGCCGCTGTCAGGCCATCGCACGTTGAGCACCAAGTTCGTTTTGTCATGGCGCCAGAAATGCATAGGGGGCAAGGAGGTTTGGCTTAGAAGGGCTCGTTTGGTAGCGAGGGAGTTCGCTTTTCTAGATCCCCACCGCGAGGGTCTCTTTAGTCCTGCCAGCAGCTCCATCGTGACTCGCGTCATCCCGGCATTGTTCATGCAGCAGCGTGCCGCCGGATGGTCCATGATTGCCGTTGACGTTGCAGATGCTTACTTGACTTGCAGCCAGGGTTCTCCCACTGTGACTTCTGTGAAGCTTGGGCATCAGACTTTGTGGTTTCGCTTAGACAAGTGCCAGCGTGACGGTTCAAGCCGATGGTTTGGTGATTTTAGCAGTTGCTTGAATGAGCATTGCCGTACCGAGCAGATGCCACAGATGACTTCCATTTTGAGGTTTCCCGCCAAGCAGGGCGCCGGCCTTCTTCACGTGGATGATCTTCTTGCTGCCGGTGTGACCTCTGTGCTAGAGGACTGCTGTGCCCAGCTTTGCAAGAAATACACAATTTCTGTGCAGTGGATCAGGGATGTGAATGATCAGCTGATGTTTTTGAAGAAGAGACACATTTTGATTTCAGATGGCGAGCTTTGCATTCAGGTCCATGGGAAGCACCTCGAGCGCCTCCTGGATATGACAGGGCTGAGCCAAGGGAAAGTGCGAGCGCGACAGTCGCCCAATGCCAACGGGCACTCTCCCGACTGAGGCCAATGATGATCCCGCCGAGCTGCCGCCCACCGAAGCCTCCGTCTTCAGGTCATGCGTCGGAATCCTTCTGTATCTGCAAGCTGACATTCCTGAAGCCCAGTTCTGTATCCGTTACCTTGCATCTTACATGTCAAAGCCCACCAAAGGCTCCTGGGCGATCCTTCGCCATTTGACGGGGTATCTGCATCAGCACAAAGGCCAGTGCCAATGCATTTCATCCGCCCAGCCTGGGCAAGGTATGATCGTGCAAGAGGATGGCAAGCATGTTGTTCAAGCTTACAGTGACGCCGACTGGGCAGGTTGCAAAATTTCTCGTAAGAGTGTGTCTGGATCGGCATTCCTTGTGAACGGACAGTTTGTCTACTCTGCCAGCCGGTCTCAACGCCTGATCGCCCTTTCGAGCGCTGAGTCAGAATATCATGCTGCCATCAGTTGTGCCATTGATGGACTGCTGATCCGTGCTGTGGTCGTGTACTTGTTTGAGGGTGCCGTCGCACCTCTTCGAGTGTTGGTCGACAACTCAGCGGCCCGGTCTATGATGTTGCGGCAAGGAGTGGGACGAGTTCGCCATATCCATGCCCGTCTCCTCTGGATCCAGCAGAGGGTGCAGCTTAGTGAGATCATTGTTTCGCCAGTGCCGACAGCCACCAACATCAGTGACTTGATGACAAAGTCGTTGAACCCCTCGCGGACCCGCTTCCTTCAGAACCTCTTGAATGTGCGAGACTCTGAGAATGGATATGAGCTTGTAGGCCGTGAGGAAGCTGCTGCGCAAGCGCGCGCAGTGCAGGTGTGTAGAGTGCACAGGCAGGTTCGTGCTGTTGTTGCAGGCGCTGATCCGGACATGATTAGGATGCTGCAAGCTTTCTTGATCACTTTGCAAACCACACGTGCTTTGAGCGCAGATGATGGGCAGGATGATGGGAGTGATGAGCCCTCATCCCTCGGTGGAGTCCTTGCCATGATGATGCAGGTCTTTGCATACATCGCAGCGCTCGTTGAGGCTTATCCAGCTGCTGTGAGCGCCGCCGCTCAGTGATCGCAATTTGCATCGTCCTGTGCCTTGCATCTTGTGTTTTCCGCCACGACAATCGTCAGGCAACTGTGAATGTGCACATTGGTGGTGGACAGCTTGATGTGAGTGTGAATGATCAGAGGTTTACAAGACCTTTGACGCCCGTTGCAGCCGGGGCTCGCGGAACCCCGCAGATGCCCATGCAATGTACGAGCAGTGATGAAAGCTTCGATCCTGAACAGTGAATCACGGATGCCGCCCGTGAGGCCAGAATGCAGAAGCAAGCACAATCCCGTGGCGCATCCAGCAAAGCCAAGAGCAGCCCACGTCATCACCATGACGACGACGGCCATGCACGACGTGACATGCCTGGGTCCAGCACTGATGCGCCGAGCAAGCAATTGCCCAAGCCGCCAAGGCCTCGCAGGCAACACGTGCCAGCTCAGGAAGTTTGGGTTGCAACCAACCAGGGTCGCAAGTTTCATAAGTTAGGCTGTGGAAAGTTGCATAGTGCAAACAATGTGGTGTCGATGACCCGTGCCGATGCCGAGCACCAGGGGTACACGCCATGTGCCGTGTGCAAGCCGTGATAGCAAAATCGAATGACATCCTTGCGTACACGCATTCTTGTGCCTTGAAATGCTCATGATGCTGGCACATTGGTTGCCATGTACATAGATGGTCTTTTGACCCTCCGGGAGCGATGGATCATCGGATGATGTGTGTACAAAGCTTGAGATGCTCATGATTACCCGGCTTATGCCAACAGTCGTGTGAAACACATTTTACCCTTGCGATGTGCCAGGTAAGTGCATTATCCTTGAAGGTGAAATGCACCATTTTGGTGCCAACCTTGATTTACCAACTTCGAACGCGTCGGCTGTGGAGCAGCCGTGACTCCGAGCGGATGGCCAACATCCTGACAACTCAGAGTTGTCATAATCTTCACATGGGGCAGCAACGTTAAACGCATGCTGCATGTACCGACATGAATCCTCTTGAGTGCTTACGAAGGTGGCCGCAGCGCACAGATGAGCCACCGCATTCTTGAAGCGCCTCCGCTTGGGTGTGTCAAGCGACTTTGTATGCCGAGCTGCCCAAGCTTGGTATACAGAGACTGCGTAGAGCTGCTGTACAGTCGCAGCTGAAACCTTGTAGATATGAGCCCAATATCGTACATACGTAGCGTAACTACCGCTTGTGGCGTAACTATCGCCGAACACTACGAATGCAGACAGTCATGAACTAGTGCATGTTTGTTGTATGGCGTGGCAAACTTTCGATCGGTGTCGATGCTCAACGCATCCCACCGAGGCCGGGTGAAGAAAGTTTTCCCGCACGCGTGCCCGCCATTTTACTTGTATTTCACATGTGTTTTACAGTCATACTCTTTGTCTGCAGTTTCACTTGAGATCTCTACTTCCGTGCGAAATCATGGCTCAAGAAACGAGGGTTGTAGTACTCTGTTTTTCTTCACATAGAGCAGAACCTGTATTGGCATTAGTGCACTGCAGTATTGCAAAGGTGACATGCAGCGCCCAGGTCCCCCCAGAGCCATCACGAAGAAGCTTTCGTCTCTGGCTAGCGGTGCAGTCAGGCCAGCCTGGGACGCATGCTGCGTCTGGGCCACAATCTCATCAATGAAGCCACCACCAGACCTGAGGCCACGAGAGGTCGTAGGCTTTGTCTTGCGAGAGATGTTGTAGGGGCTCGCACAGCTCCGCCATTGCTGCGCAAATGGTGAGCAGCGGATTTGCGCACATCCGCGTTCGAGAAAGGACGAAGTGCTTGTTACTGTACGGCAAGTCAGGACATGTACGGTCTGACAAATCCCGGAATTGGAGGAAGGCAAAAAGGAGGGTTGCATGGAATGTTTAACCCAGAAGCTGGAGAGGCAAAGCCTTGAAAGCTAACGCTTGGGCAGGAGGTTTGCCCGACCGTTGGAGACCGTTGTTCAACAGTACAGCGCAAGGATTTCGAGGCAGGGTGTTAAGATTTGTACATGGAACGCCCACACCTTTGGAGAGCCTTCGGCGACGGCACATAGAATGTATAGAATGACTATGCAGCGCCTTTGGCTTAAGCAGGAAAAGCGTGAATGCTCAGGGTCTTACAGTTTAAACTGAACTGCGGGACACCCAAAAACAGACAGCCTGAGAGTGAGGGAGAGACTTTAGTAACTCTGCCTCTCTTCCACGTTATACAGCTTTCACACTGCCACACGCAACACAGTCCACGTCACACACATGATGTTTTCGAAGATGTGCTGCAAGCCATGCATGTGCCGATACTGCAGCACGTGCACTCCAAAGGACAGGTGGGTGTCTCACCGCGCCGCCATGGACACGGGGGAACCACTTGTCCCTCTGTGCAAGCTCTGTCCTAACTACAAGCACGAGAGCGAGGATCAGCCAAGGCTGCCTCGTCCGAAGAAGCGGCCGCAGCTGCCGGTCCTGCCCTACCTGGCAGAGTCGGTCACCAAGGACGCGGTGGAGAAGATTGAGGAGTTTGTGGAGCCAAAAGCCGGCCATTCACGGTCTGAGGCTTCCGATCCACCGCCAATGCCGTCTGTGGTGCTGAAGCGGAGGCTCATCGACTTGAACCTGCTGCCGTCGCCGCCACTAGAGAAGGAGGTGACGACCAAGTGGGGGAGGCACCTGCCTCCGACAGTGCCGAAGGGCCTCGATCCAGATCCTCTAGATGCCAGCCCAGAGCTTTATGATGGGAGAGAAAAGAGTGGCGAGCCTCTTGGTGCATGGTGGATTGCAAGTGATAGGGATGCATTGCCAAAGTTCAGCTTGTTTGAGCATGAGTTGCGGTCACATGTGCCATACAGCAGTTCCTGTGAAGTCTGTGTGAGAGCGAGGGGTATCAAGAAGGCCCGCCAGAGGACCGATGTACACCAGAACGAGGTACAGCTTGATCAGTTTTGGCATGGGTCGCTGAGGTTCTTGATCATTGTGCATTCCAGGTCTTTTGCCATAGGTTGTGTGAATAGTGACAGGCCAAAGGAAGCGATCGTTGCAGACATGTCAAAGTGGCTTTTGCATTTCGGTTTGTCCAACAAAGATTGCTTGTTCGCTTGTGACGCTGAGGGCTACATGCATGCATTGTGGCATCAGCTCCTGCAGGACTATCTTCACACTGGGCGGCCACGTGATCCGCTGCTCTTCCTGGCCCCGACCTCCTCCAAGTCGTGGAGAAAAGGTGTTGCAAGGCTACCGGGTCCACGAGGTCCTTAGTTCGGGTCTCGTCCTTAAAGGGCTAGAGACGATAGAGGTTTTGCCTTTGCCTACCCAGACTTGGCTTTGCAAGGGCGGTCAGAATCCGATTTGGATGACCTGGTGCTTCCGACGCCCTACACTCCGTGCATGCTGCCTTGCGTCAGCAAGGCGTTGAGGGACCAAGCCCAGGATAGCCAACTAACTGCCCACAGCCTCCACCACATCTCTGCCTTCGGCACTGATGCCGACTGCCTCGCCTTCCTCCTGGATGGATGGAACACCTGCCGCCTAAGCCAAGCTCGGACGTTGTCCAGGACCTTGTCGCGACCTGTAAAGCCAATTATAAGTGAGCTTTGCTAGATGATGATACAATGCCGTCCATCCGCCTTCTTAGCCCGGGAAGAAGCTCAAGTGGATCCGGTGGCAGCTACGCCTCAGCGCCAAGCAGTACTCGGAAATCATGGAGGCCAAGTCCTCCATGCCTGACCTTCAGGAGCACAGGCACCCTCAGGCCAGCCGCAGATCCAACACGGTAAAAAAGAGAGTGATGTGCTAGAGCAGTGCAAGCCTATCTAGAACACTTTGGAGCCCCTAAGATTGCTTGAGCTACGGGCGTTAGGCCACGGAAGCGGCAGTGCTTCGAAGTTGGAAGTGCGTGATTCTCGTGTATGTCTCGAAACAAGGCTCGTAGCTAACACAGCGTGGAGAGATGGAACACCCAGGGAAAAGTTTCGGGGTTGGTGCGGGAGATGCGCGGCCTCGAGCCCCATCCTCGTGCCCTTACGGTCAATTCTTCCTTTGGCGGAACTTCGGGACGCATCGCATTCATCACATCACAGAATCACAGCAACCTCAATAAGGTCCTTCAATCTGACGCATGGATGCCGGCGATGAAAGGGCGATTTCCATGTCTATGGCGCAAGCCGGGGGAGCTTGTGGTCATTGGTCGAGCGAGGACGATATTTCGATGGCCCCGCGATGCAACCTTCGGCGTCGAGCGTTGCCTCATCCACGAACGATTTGTGTGTGGGCGTTGTGAAGCAGACAACGCCCGCAGCCCGACCCAGCCCATCGACCCCGACTGACGATGATGCAGGCAGCAACCGACCCACAGGCGAAGGGAAGTCAAGAGAAGGGCAAGCACGGGTAAAGGCAAAGGCAAACACGAAGGGAGAAGGGAAAGGACGCCATAAGCAAGGCGGTGGTCAGCCGAGACGACCAGGCGGCGACCGCACGCTTTGCCTTGCTATATCGTAGGTAGCTCGTAGCGACGCCTAGTGTTTTCATTCGCGGATCCGGTTGAATCTGCTGGACCACCTTGACAAAACAATACTGTTGGTGGTTTGGTAGGTTCTGATGGTGAAGCAGCTTGTTGAGACAACTTCCGCTGCTTCCTCAGCAATCCTTTGTCCTTGCCGAAGGAGACCCACAGATGTGCAATGGCTAGCCAGTGAGTGTGTCAGTGACAGTCGATGCTGCCGTTCTGAGCGCATCAATTCTACGTCTTACAACCCGCGATCAATATGGGTTCATCCGTTTTGCCTACTATAATCGGCATGTCGCTATGAGCCTACGATCATTGGCTGCGATTGTACAGAATGGAACATAGACCATAGGTTTGATCAAGTCACAAAAGTCGGCCTATGTCCATGGTTTTTTTGCGTTAAGCTGTGAAGAACTGAAAAGAGACGTGGCTCGATGCACGACGCGTGAGCTCGCGCCCAGGGGGGTGTGATTTGTCACCGACCTTTCATTGCTCAAGACGCACCTTTAATGACGTCCGGCAAAAGGTTCGCCTGCACTTGGGGTAGTGCTTGTGTTTCCTTCCAGGTGTGCAGTTAACCTAATGGCTCCAAACTCCGATTGTGTTTCCTGCTTGCTTACTGCTTTGCATTGCCATGCTCTGCAATTGGTTGCCCACTGCTTTGTGACCGAGAGAGTTAAGTGGATTCCTCTGCTTATCACATTTCAGCAGCGTTCCATGCTTCCATGCGCTTTTCAGACTTTGGCCCCCAGCGTTTGCAGCTGGCAACCTTTGGACCTCTTTGACGGTCCACCCGCATCCGAATCCATTCTCAGTGCACATTACTTCCCTGATATTTGATTCTGAATCACCTTGTTCTTCCAAACCTGTTGTGGCATATCGTGTCAATCTCAAAAAGCGCACATTGGTAAAACATGCAACCGTCTTGATTGGAGACGAACCCCGCCCTCCAAAAGACAAGCTCAGAGTCGTTCTATGACGCTTTTCCATCCGAGTTGAACCTCAGAACGACGACCCCCCAGAGCCGCAATAGCCCAACAGATTTTGCAAGCGTTTCGCACGGTTTCGGCCCTCCCAAAATGCAGCTCTTGGCCTGCCGAGCCACGGTTCTGAAGGGGGGTCCACGGAGGTAGAGTTGGATTTGCCCCACCATCCACAGAGACAGAGAGTACGCTAAAATTGAATTGGGGTTGCAGAACGGTTTACTGGAGAGACGCCTGAGCTGTAGTGACCGGGTCAGCGCATTGTGCCCGACCAAAACATGTATGCAGATCCCCAATCAACGCTCTTGGCCGCGCCGGCGGTAAAGGTGTGCAGTGAGACCCTGGGTGCAATCGGCCATAGTCTCACAGGCCCAGAATGGTTAATGGTTTAGCATCGTGTGAAGGCGTGCGAGTGGCCAGAGCATCCATGACCGCCATCTTCTTGTCCTCAGCTTCAAAGGGTCCATGAAGAGCCCCCATCTTCCACACTTCCAATCACGTCAGCAAGACATTTCATAGGCAATCCCACGCAGTGTGGCTTCTGTCTTTTCTCTTTGCCGGTGTTGTTGCAACTGCGCACTGCACGCAGCTGCCCTTCGCGCTGGTACCCTACCAGGCCTGACTGCCGGATGCTCAGCTTCAGTTTGATGGCACTGTCGCCTTCGCAGTCTCGCAGTCTCCTATAACTCTAATGTGTTAACGTCGAGCTCTAAGCCCTCCCGAAAATTCCTAAAAAGGCTGGATTCGGATCTGCTTGCCTTCCGGCTCTGCTAGTGTGAGGGCCAGAACTCGTAAGCACACACTCAGCGTATTTTAAGCTCGAGTCAATGTTGAAACAAAGAGCTGCATCGTCACTGTCGCCCCAAGCCCTAGATTACCAGCATTGAGCCTTTGACCCGATGCCCATGATAGGCTCAGCCCCACGATCCTTGAGGCTTAAACCTTGTAGCCCTAAGGCTTCCGCCATTCATTTCCCCAACCCCAAGTCCTGGCACATGATCTGATGTGTGTGCTGTGATCTACTTGGTGCCAGGTTCCTGCCGCTTGAGCTGCGAGCAGCAATCGGCAGTATGCCCAACGGAAAGTCAAAAAGCTTGACTGCGCCGCAGAAGTTGGCAACAAAGGCGTGGGTGTGACACGCACGGCTTGTCGAGCTCAGAATACGACTGAACTCATGTCCTTGTGCAGCAGGTCCTGTTGCAGCATTTTGCCTTATTTCCAAGCTATCGCAGCGACAGAGGCACATGATTTATGCATGTGTCATCATGTGTCAGTAGCAGCGCGTTCCGTGGGCAAGAATTGGCGGATGGCAGAGTGTTCCGTGAGCGACAACGTAGCAAGGTCCAGGAGATCAGCATGCCATGGCCATGGCATCTGTGTGTCTTGGTGTGGTGGACGGAGTCTCTGTTGGCAAGCGGCCAAGCTTGGTCTTCTTCTACCTTCCAGAGTGGGCCGTTCAGGGTGCAATGGCCTGCAGCGACCTTCGACAACGAGACTCAGGAGATGTGGAGCTTTGGAGGTCGCGGGATTTTGTCGGGCGGAGGCGGAGGGTCCTTCGATTACATCGGAGAGATCTGGGCCTATGAGACCTTGAGAGATTCCTGGCGCAACGCCTCGGCTGCCGGAGGCCCCTCACCGCGGCAGGCGGCCTCCGCGGTCTTTGCGGAGAGGAAGGTTTGGATCTTCGGGGGCTCAGAGCCCTCGGCCTTGAATGATTTCTATGCCTACGACACCTTCGCCGGCTCCTGGCTGCAGCTGACCCCCGCAGGCCCGGCGTCGCCCCCGGCACGGTTTGGCCACGTTGCAGTTCTGGAAGGCACAAGGATGTGGATTGTGGGGGGCATCTCCCTCGTTCTTGATGTTTGGGCTTATGACATCCAGGCCAACACCTGGAGCCAATCCGCCGATGCGCCTGGTGCTGGCAGGAACTACCACGCAGGCATCTTGGAGCCAGGCGGCACAGGCACGGCAGGCGCATCGAAGATTTGGATCTTCTCGGGTTCCTTGGATGGCGGGAAGTATTCCAAGGAGTTGCTTTGTCTGGACATCCCAGGGGAGAGCTGGACGAATTGGACCCAGGCTGACGGCCCGCAGGAGCGCAGGAGCCCGACGGCCGTTCTTGAAAGCGGAGGCGCTAGCGGCGCTAGTGCTCGGATCTGGATTCATGGTGGCTACTCCTTTGATCACGTGAACTCCGTGGTAGCTAAATTCTCTGATGTGTGGGCTTACGACATCCAGGCTGACACTTGGACGGAGTTTGCGAGTCCTTCGAGCATGAGGCGATACAACCACGTGGCCGTCATGGACGCCCTGGGCCAAATCTGGACCTACGGTGGTACGGATTCTAGTGTCGTGGACACGGTGCACCTCTTCATCACGCAGCCCACGACCACGACGACCACGACGACCACCACGACCACGACGACGACTTCGAAACCAGTGAGCTCCGGCACCAGAGCCAACGCCACGGCAGCCCTGCTGGCGGTGGAAGACGTCCAGCGACTCGCCTCGAGCACACTTCTCGCCATGCAGCTTGGAAATGTCACGGACTCGGACGGCAGCGTGCTTGCTGAGAGAGAGGATGTTTCTCTGGACGCCCGTGTTATCTCGAAGCTGGTCGCAGACAGCGTTGCTGCCCTGAGCATCAGCTTCGGTGACGTCGCGGTGGAGCTGCCGACGGCTTTTCTGCAGTCCTTCGAAGCGGAAGCTGGAGCCGTTTGGGCCATCAGCGCAGGCCTCGTGACGGAGAACAGTTCTGCCTTCCCTCTCTTCGCCGATGACAGGCTTGCTGAGCCTCTACTGAGCCTTCAGGTCTACTGGAAGGAGAGTTTCAATGCCTCGGCCTCTGAGGTGAGCGGTTTGCTGCCTGCGCCGATCCTCTTGACCTTCCCGTACACTCCAAAGCCGTCGCTGCGACCGAGCTGCGTCTTCTGGGACGAGGTGCTTTCGGATTGGTCCACAGAGGGCGTCACCTTGGTGGGCACTGCTGAGGGCACTGTGACCTGCGCCACAGAGCACCTCTCGCTCTTTGCCGTGATGTTCTTGGCCTTGGTTTGCAGCAATGCCCAGCGCTCAGATGTGCTTTCACATGGCGAAGGAACCAGATCCGAGCATGCGTGTGTATTTTTGTATATATTTATATCCGTCATCTATCTCTCTATCTCTCTATCTCTCTCTATCTCTCTCTATCTCTCTATCTCTCTATCTCTCTATCTCTCTATCTGTCTCTCTCTCTCACTCTCTCACTCTCTCACTCTCTCACTCTCTCACTCTCTCACTCTCTCACTCTCTCACTCTCTCTATCTCTCTATCTCTCTATCTCTCTATCTCTATCTCCCTCTCCTCCCTCTCTCTTATGTGTCTGTCTAGATGGGGGTTCCGCGCCCGAGGCCCCGGCCATTTTCTCGGCGGAAGGCGCGAGGGAGAAACGGCCAACGATCGGCTCAGCGTTTTTTTCTTCTCGTTCTCAGCGCTTCGCCGCGAATGTTTTGCTCTGAGTGAGGTCTGCGGGCTTTGTCCTCTTCCGCGTGGCTGTCGCGCCTTCCTGCCGTTTGCACCTTCCTCACGCTCCTGCTCGGGTTCTGTTTGCTGGCGCTGGCAGCCGTCTTGGACAGGAGGCATCGGCAACACCGAGCTCAGCTGCTTAAGAGCTGGGAGTCCAGCCAAGAAGTAAGGCACACGAAAATGACCAGCGGCTTGGAGATTCCCAAGCAGAAGATGGAGCCCAAACCGAAGACAGTGCAAAGGTTCCTGCTGCAGCACTTCCACTCTAAGATCTTGCTCTCTGAGCTGGGTGTCGACTTGGCCTTCCTGAAACAGCTGTACTTGCTTGGTGGCTACACGGCGCTGCACCAAAGAGCTCGTGAGGTCTTGGAGCGGTTCTACACGGAGAGCTTCTTCTACCGGTCCTCGGTGTCCTTCCGCGCCTTCTGCACGTGGATGGACTGGTCCCAGCCCGCGATGCGCAGCTCAAGCCTGGAGCGCCTGGCGGCGACGCAGGCGAACTTCTGGAGCGGCCTGGCCCTGGTGGCCGTCTTCTACGGCAGTCAGGCTCTTGAAGCGAACCTCCCACAGGCAGACGGCGGGACCCGCGGTTCTCTACCTGTCTTTGTTCTCTTCGCTGGGGTTTGTCTAGAAGGGAAGAAACAGTCTTGCGTCAGGAGTGCGAGATCTTCGAGGGCCTCTTGGAGTCCATCCTTCGGGGCTTTGTCACGGCCTGGATCGGGGCGGTCTTGGGCTTCCTGCCGCTCCTGGCGGTGCTCCTTGTGGAGCAGAAGCTGGTGGCGGCCCAGCTCGGCGCCTGTGCCCGCGTGCTCTTCTGGGCCTTCGCGGCCTGGCTCTGGCTGCTGAAGCTTTCGGTGTGTGTCTTTTGGACGGTGGACGGTGGTTTTAACGTTTTTTGTTTTTGACGGTGCTGTCAGACTCAGCTTGGAAGCTTTTCTTGGCACCCCAGGTGTCCAGCTACACTGCCTTCTCTGTGCTGGTCATTTGCATTTTCATCAGCACCGTCAGTGTTGCCGACGGGGAGGACTTCCTGATCTCGGCCACTACTGGCGTGGTCAGAAACCTCTGCCTCACGCCGGGTCTGCTGGTCTGCCTTTTCTTGCCACTGGCGGCCAAGACTAAGAGCACGGCCGTGGACACCAGCCTGCCCTTTGCTTGCAGTCGCGAGAAGACCTATGCGCTTCGCTTGGAGAGGATTCGGATTGCCTCCAAGCAATCTGACATAGCTGATGTCTGCCTCAGTTGCCAAGTCCCAGGTCACCTCCAAGCATCAACGAAAGTCGCTGTGGACTCAGAAGCCCAGGCTGATGGTATCTGTCTCGCAGGATTGGCCGAGCACCACCTGATTGTGATCGGCATCTATGTGAGATCGAAGTTCCGAGGTTCGGCGGCGGTGCGCCTTCGCGACTTCCTGGATGCCAAAGACAGAGATCTGAGCCAAGAGCTCTCCCTGCGACAAAATGGCAAGGCCCTATCCGATCTCTCCGTCCTTCTGACGGCGGCTCCACCCATTCAAACAGACCCAGACGAGGACGTGCAGTTCCCGATGCTACAAAGCAGCGAGGAAGCCTCCAACAATATCCCTGCAATGGGCAGCGATGTTCTGGGGATCGCCGTCGACGAGTCGCCAAAGACCCAGGCAGATCCCGTCCTTCTTGAAACCTTTATGGAGGACGATGACCTCATGGTGTCATCCTTGTAACATACTTGTAATCTGCATGCAAAGCCCGAGCTCGTTTGAAATTCGCGTGCCAACCGAGGCCTGCAAAGCAGTCGGCTAGGCACACGGAACCCCCGCAATTTTGACGGCTCCTGCGAGCCCAAATTCGGCGCGGAGGCGGGTGGCGTTGGGAACACCGCTTTGCAAAAGCAAAGGGCCCGTGATGTCAATGGAATCGCTTTTCTGCAGCCGGCTGGAAGCTTGAAGTTTAAATGCCGGAGACCAACTCACGGAGAGCATAGCAGCGATTCGATGCGGTCACAGAGCAGTCGCATTCCGTGCATTTTCGTCTCCGGACCCCGGCTGCCCCCGGCTCTCTGCCCGCTTCGGCTCAGACCCGTCCTGGTGGCACTGTGGGCGCCATGCGAGGCACGGCCGTGATGCGTTGAGGCGCTGCAAGGACCGGACTGGTGGTCGCTTGCATAAGGCTTAAGTGGTTGCAGACCTGCATCCGTTACATGGGTCAACATGTAATGATGGAATCGGGGTGCTTCTTGTGGACACCGCACAACACAGAACGCGCGCACTTAAGTACTTGAGTCGTGGCCACCAGCTTTGCGCTAACCCGGCTTTGTGAGGACGTTTGTGCGTCCACCGCCTGCGGCCGCGGGCCTCGCCATTCCGAGGCGGCCTTTGGGATGTCCGCGCACGACGGCCAGCGCGCGGCAGGGGCCCCAGAGGCCCCAGAGGCCGCAGCGCTGCAACGAGTGATGCTCTGAGTATCTGCACGGCAGACGTACGTGCCCTGCTGGTCATCTCCCAAGTTGGTGAAAGAAAGCCTGGTGAAGCAGAAGTTGCAGAGAATAAGAGATGATCCTGGAGGGACATGTGCAAAGATGTGTAGTTTCTGCGCAGTCCAAGAGGTGAGGGCCGTGGGCCGCACGCTGCTGGCTTCGCTGTCGCAGCCGAGTCCTTGGAGATTGCAGCCCAAGCCGAGAGGGTCCCAGCGTGGTGGGTCGTTTAAAACCGCAGGCAGTCGCCGTCTCCTTCGACGCTGCGAGCGTCGCCCAAGGAGGAGCGGTGCCCATGCAGTGGCCCAGTTTTCTGAGCGTTTTAGCAGAGCCTTGCCGAAGCGCCAAAAAAAGCGAGAGGAGCGGGGCCCGGGCGCTTCCGTCGTGAACGGCGTGGAGGTCAAGGCCGGAGCCTCTGCCGACGAAACTGCGTTGTGACGTTCGAGCCTCGCAGAGCCTTTCTCGCTCGCTCTCTCTCTCTCTCTCTCTCTCTCTCTCTCTCTTTCTCTCTCGTGACGTGAGGACCTGCACGTGGCCCGGACCGAGGCTCACGGAGCGTGGAGGGGGGTTCCCGTGTTTCCGGACTCTGCTTGGCGCCTTGGCTTCCTTGTGCCTTCTTGTGGAGGCTTCCTGGAGCCGAAGTGAGACCCCGTGGAAGGCGGGACTGCGACACCTGAGAGTGCTGAAGGCTTCACTTTGTCGACGTCCGCTCTGTGCAGATTCTGGGACCCAGGAGCTGAGGATTCTCTAGTCTCTCGCAAGTTGAAGCCTGTGGAGAAGCTGCATCGACCCATACGAACTCTTGGATCCGAAACCTCAACATCCCGATACGCCCAGCTGATGATCCGATGATGCTCTCCGCAGATCTCTGCGTTTTGCTGCGTGCGCGGCTTTGAGCTGCGGCGATGATATCCGCTTTGCGGTCGGCTTTGAGCCGAGGACCCGGCCCAGAGATGCCCGCCCAGCCTCCGGGACCGGGGGGACTGGGGGGACTCCCCCTCCCCCCCGTCTTTGAGAACCGGGAAGCCTGTCTGAGCCTGAGCCTGTCTGAGCCTGTCTGAGCCTGTTCCTGCCAGTCTGAACGAGCGCCGTCGCGTGCCGCGGGCCAAGGGTTTTTTGGGCTTAGGCCAGCAAGGACGTCACAGAAAGGTGGGGATCAGAATCAGAGCAAGTAGCCCAGGGACTTCCCGGTCAAGTTCCCACCCCGACTGCCCAGAGAAGGTTATCGAGGCCGGAAAGTCGTTCGTGCCGATGTGACTGAATAATAGTCTGGCTGTGTTTTCTGCGATCGAATTGATCGTGAGGGAGCTGCTTGTGCTCATGTCTCTTGTCTTGATATTCTGGCCTTCTTGTTCGAGTTGGAGTATTGGTACTAACTCCACCACATGATCTTGTTTCACCACGGTCCTGTACTTCTGGCAGACGCCTCTTCTGCAACCTCCCCCTGACACGCCGTACCCCTCAAGTCCAAAACCCGGAGCCCCAACGTCATGTGCATCACAGGGCACGCGAGGCTGAAGACCAGCCAGTGGACCGGATTCTGCTTGCACGGGCTTGATGCTTCGTTGATGTCATTGCCATCACAAGCACCACTTCAGCACGACCGCGACCAAGACCATCATCATCATCATCATCACCAGCATCGGATCAGTGTCAGAGTCAGCACCAGTGTCAGCATCAGCCTCAGCATCTGCCTCAGCAGCAGCAGCAGCAGCTTCAGCTTCAGCTTCAGCTTCAGCATCACCATCACCATCATCATCATCACCACCTTCTTCATCATCATCTTGATCATCATCACCAGCATCATCATCACCACCATCCACGTCATTTTTGTCGTTGTGTCGTCGTCTTCGTGACCAGCATCATTTCCACCTCCATTACCATCACATGAGCATTGGGAAGTTTGGTAGTCTCGATTCGATGGTTTGTTTCAGAGCTGTCCAAAGTAGGCTACCAGAGGAGCAATACAGTGGGCAAGACTGATATCTCACAGGGCATGCCGACGACAGCATTGTTACGTAGAGTGAGAGGCTTGCAAGCACATGAGCGACAGCTTGAAGTCCCATGGACAGCTGAGAGCCCAGAAGCCCATTCTTATCCGTAACAAATCGTACTCCCGGTTTTGCTGGCTGGTCTTGGCCCGTTCTTAGTCCGCAACAAATCGTACTGCACGGGTCGTGGTGGCTTTTTTCGGGCCCAATCTTATCCGTAACAAATCGTATTCCCGGGTCTTTTTCCGGTGCAGTCTTAATCGCAACACATCGAACTCCCGGGTTTTGGTGGCTCCTTCTGGCCCGTTCTTTTCCATAACATATCTACTCCGGCGTTTTGGTGGTTTTTTCCGGCCCAGAATTGCCCCGTAACCAATCGTACACCCGAGTCTTGGTGATCTTTTCTGGCGTGAATGGGCCTTAAAGGTGTCAGCAGCGTCATGCGCAGGAGCCCTTGCGACGACGGGAGTCGAGTGCTTCTGCAGGCAGCGTGACTCGTACCTTTTTACAGTGCCGCTTCCCGGGGCTCCAAAGTTGCCAGTCTGTTGCTTGTCTTCATTACGTGTCTATGCCCCAGAAGCAAAGCACTCACAAAAAGGGTCGCCAGGGCAGTCTTTCAGCTTTGTTGCATCAGCTCTTTCGAGACGCTCATACTGTGCTGCGAGACGCTTGCTAATCGACTAGAACCAGACTCTGCGCAGCAAAAAGCCTCCATCACCGAAAGCCTCCGAACATGTTGGGCATCTTCTGTGTGCCTCTTCCACTGCCGGCTGCAATGCTTTGCCACCGCACCAAGTCCATGCTAAACATGTCGAGCCCCTGAACCCCTACGCGCCGCTGGCCTTCTGCCACTGCATTAGCAGCGAACTCGCTATCTGTCAGCCCCAACCTTTACGTCTCCCTACGTTCTGAACTTCTAATACTAAAGCCTGAAAGCTCCACAGCCCTTTTCTCTTGGAGGTGGCGAGCGCTCCCGCGCCTCGAAAAACGCCCCGGGCGGCGGGGCCGCAGGCGAGCGCCGCCGCGGCAGCCTGCAAGAGTGCCTTGGCCCTTTTGGGGCTCTTTTTTCGGTGTTTCTCTTTTCGCTTGTTGTGAGTTTTGTTGGGGGTTATGTTATTTATGATTCGGGAGTGTCCATAAGGTTTATGAGTGCGGGTTTGCGAGGGGATAGTTGATCGGCTTGTGGAGGGTGTCGGTGATCTTCAAACTGAGAGCAGGCTCGAAGGGGTTCAAGAAATAATCTCGAAGGTACTTGAGCCCAAATCCAAACAGATGTTGGTACTACACCTTGTAATAGAGGAAGAAGCCTGACAAAAAGAGGGAGCCTAGAAAAGAGCACACCCTACAGGACCCTAGATGTGGAGAGGAAGGCGCCCCCAAAACCCCCCTCAGCTCTCGGGAGCTCTCGGGATCCATCAAAAGCCCGCGAGGCGCGCGGCAGCTTTGGAGCGGCTCAACCAGGTGGGCCTTATAAGAAGCTTTCGGGGGGAGGTGGCGAGGCCGAAGAGGCATCTGATGATCTGAGTGTTGCTGCGGATGATCTAATGGATGATCTAGTAAGCTCGTAGTGATGACGATGTTGATGATGATGCTGATTAGGACTATTTCTGTTTGTTTGGTTGCTATAGTGATCAGGAATGGTCCACATGTAAGCAACTTATGAACATATTCACGTGGAGGGAGGCAGTGAGGGAGAGTCGACAGTTCCAAGGCATATGACACCAGCATGGAGAACGGCAAGCATTGGGTAAGGGTGCCAGACACGACCTGATATTTTGTATCTCACTCTGTCGGCAACAACTCGCCGCTTGCCCGCTGTTACCCCGGAGGCGAAGAGAAGACGGGGCTAGGAAGCTCGCATTTTCATGGGGCTCCGCAGAAGCGCGTACTGGAAGATCATGCAAACTTTACATCCTCCCGCGCCGGGACCTCGTAGTCCGCCATACAACCCTCGCTCAAACAAAAGCCACGCCCTAAACCCTCAGCTCCTGGGTTCGGAGCTCCTTTTCCTCCGCGAGGCGGCGCCTCCCAGTCGCCAGAGGTGCCGTTCCGAACCTTTTTGTAAGGGGAAGTCTTCAGTCTTCTCAGGACACATGGAGCCGGTTGAGGGAGGTTTTCTTGGAGGGTAGCTGTGCTCCGTGGCTTCTCGGCAAGGCCGAAGGCACTTCGAAACGTGGTCGCCCCGGAGCCGTAGACGCCGAGGGCCATCGCCGCAAGTCGGTCCACCTTCCCAGGTGCCTAGAACCACAGCGAGCCTTTGCAGGCCAGGCCGAGCAACCAGCACGCCAGCACACGCCACAGCATGCCAGCGCACGCCAGCACGCTGCTCTGCTGCTGATCCAGAGTAGCGCACACGGCCAGGGCGGCTTCGGAAGCGAACGCCGCCTTCCGGGCGCACATGGAGGAGCCGGGAGCCAGGACTGAAGGCACAGGGGGCGGCTTCTGCCATGTCTTCGGAGGACAGCTCCGTGATCATCGACCCGCTCCTCGTCCTGGGCTCACACAAATCTCTACGTGCAGGGAGAGTGGGAGAGTGGGAGACTTCTCTTTGGGCTCTGAGGCAGAGCAGGATGGAGAGCTCTGGGGCTACTTCGCTGTCTACGATGGACACGGCGGGCGTCAGGCGGTGGACTTCTGCGAGGCCTTGGCCACGGGCCTTGTGTTTGACATCTTTTGACCACGTTCCGCTGTGCAGACGAAGCTCCACGGCCTGGTTCTCGACGAGCTCCTCAACGTCACGAGGCGCGGCAAATCAGCAACTCCTAGCTGCTCGCGCTGCAGCGGCCGGCGGCCGGCGGCCCGCCAGGATGGCGGGGGAGCCCGTGGCCGACGAGGTCGTCGGCGAGGTGCTCTCCAGGCCGTGGGGTCTTGGGAGAGACCCCTGCAGGGCGCTTCGTTTCTGCGCGCTTCTGCGCTTCTGCGCTCTGCAGGGCTTTTCGCCGTGTGGATGAGCAGCTGAAGCCTGGCCCTCGGTTTTCTTTGGTCGTTCTTTTGTTATACGCGCTCACACCTATTGATGAGATTTAGCTTCCCGTTCTCTGCTGCCTTTTCTCCAGAAATGGCTCGGCCCTTGAGGCTTCTGGGAACCTGGCGATGCGGCTGCACAGCCACCGTGGCGCTCGGGCTCGGATACGACGGCGCGAGGGGCACTTGCGGCTGACCTTGCAGAGATTTTTGCGTCCGGTCCGAGGTGCTGGCACACCGGACAGCTTCGGGGCTGCGTCTCCACGCGCGGGTTCTCGGAGACTTGTCAAAGCTGCAATGAATGCCGCTGTTGTTGGAGCAAAGTGTCCGAGTCGGCGAATGTTGGCGACTCGCGCGCCATCCTCCTGGAGTCCGGAAACAGTCCGAGTCGGGCGCCCGAAGGCAGAGCACAAGAGAGGAGACTGCCCCTCTGTGGCCGGGCCTCGGCTTTTGCTGTCTTCAGGCGAGTGCCGACTCACCCGCGACCACAGGCATGCGGCATGTCCTTCTCCGTGAAGCTTTCGCTTGAGTCCCTGCAGGTAGCCAGTCCACCTGCCAGGCCAACTGATCCCGCCGAAATCCAGCGGGTGGAAGCCGAAGGCCTGCAGCGGTTCTGGTCGTGGGGGCATGGCCGGACTCTGATCCGCTGACGCCTTCTCTGGGTCCAAGATGCGGCTGAAAATGGAGACAGTTGGAGAGAGGAGAGTTCAGAGATGTCGAGATCCCACCACTGCGTGCTTTGGGCACAGGCGGCTTCGTGGCGCGTGGCCGCGTGGTCGGCGCGGGAGCTCAGCCTCGAAGATGTTTTGTGAAGCACAGATGTCCCCCCTCCCGTCAGCTTCTCCGTGATCTTCCGTGCTACTTCAGTTTACTTCAGTGATCGTCTGCCACTCTGCTTGCCGCAACCGTTGAAACCGGCATTGTTGCCTGCAACTGCTGCCCAGGGCAACTTGGGGTTAGCCGGGCGCTGGGCGACCATTCGCTGAAGTCCGTTGGCCGGGTGCCCAATAAACATATTAATGCAGATGCACATGCACAGAAATGAGTCAGCCATATGATCGTATCAGCTCCCTCTGGGCATCTCAAGGCGAATAGACAATAGACGCTTGAAGTCGAAACCAACACGCAAAACGTGAAGCTCTTTGAAGCCCACACCCGTGGACCGGGAACCCTCAACAACCAAGCCCGAATCCGGCTTGACGCGCCCCTCCTGAGGGGTGACCTGGCATCCCCACATTTGCACGCGCGAAGTTCCGCAGGCGCGGCAAAGGGGGCTACTTCTGGTTTGTGGGATCGAAAGTAACTTGGTGCAGGACGCCGTTTTAGTGATTGCCAGCGATGGCCTGTGGGACGTAATGTGCTGGACTCAGAACACTGCTCAGAGTCCTACTTGTTCTTTCGCGATTCTCACCAGTCGATGTTGAGGTTGGCGATGATGTTGGTTGTAGATGATGTTGACGACATCGCTGTTGTTGTTGTTGTTGTTGTTGTTGTTGTTGTTGTTGTTGTTGTTGTTGTTGTTGTTGTTGTTGTTGTTGTTGTTGTTGTTGTTGTTGTTGGTGTTGTTGGTGTTGTTGGTGTTGTTGGTGTTGTTGGTGTTGTTGGTGTTGTTGTTTTGGTGTTGTTTTGTTGTTGTGTTGGTGTTGTTGTTGTTGTTGTTGTTGTTGTTGTTGTTGTTGTTGTTGTTGTTGTTGTTGTTGTTCTTGTTGTTGTTGTTGTTGTTGTTGTTGTTGTTGTTGTTGTTGTTGTTGTTGTTGTTGTTGTTGTTGTTGTTGTTGTTGTTGTTGTTGTTGTTGTTGTTGTTGTTGTTGTTGTTGGTGGTGGTGGTGGTGGTGGTGGCGGCGGCGGCGGCGGCGGTGGTGGTGAGGTGACGAGCTTGCTTGTGATAATGTCGACGACGACATTGCTGATAATGAGCAAGCATTTGGCATTGAATGCTGTTGAAAGGGCCATGAGGACGCCGTGCCGCCGAAATCACGCACCAAGATGATAACGATGGTGCTGGCGAGGTTGATGATAATCAAGATGATTACGACGATGATGACTTCGTGTTGTGTCGTGGCGGTGTTGACGCTGACTACTGGCGACATGTCTCTTTCACCCGATGGAATGCACCTCACGTCAGATGTTTTTGTTTCGTCAGGTCCGATGGCGACGCCCGGGCTGTGGTCGATCGCAACGTCGCCGAGCGCCTGCAGGATAAGGCGGGTTGAGAGTAGACTCCTGACTTAATGAGGCTGCTACATGGTGGTCATCGTCATCGTCATCATCATCAACACCATCATCAGCCGTCACCGTCACCGGCAGACAGGAGTGAGGCTACTCCGGAAGAAAGAGCTCGAGTGTCGAAGACCCACAGCCTAAACCAATGCAAAAAACACCAGCAATTGCCGCAGCAGATAGGACTACGAATACGAGAACCGGAGATGGCGAGGACGAGGGTGAGGAGGAGGAGGAGGAGGACGAGAAGGAGGACGAGGAAAACGACGCTGTCGACGACAGCAAGGAAGACGAGGAGGAGAGAGAAGCGCAACGACAACGACAGAAACGACAGGAGCAGGGCTAAGCCCGGGTTCAGGGAGGAAGTGCTAGCAAGTGCTCGTTGGTGCCAGGCTCCCGAGTTCTTGATCAAGGCTGCGCTCCGTGCAGGTGCCGAGGGCCGTGCGCGGAGAGTGCGGATCTTGTCATCGAAGCGGAAGCCCCGAAACCGGTGCCGAAAGACTTCCCCCAAGCCTCGCGGAAAGCGGCAAGAGATCTTTGCGCCAGGGAGCACGGACAATACCACGGCCTTGGTCGCCTTCTTTGGCTCAGTCCAGGCCCCGGAACTAACGGTGGCGGTGCCGATTGTTTTGTGGACGGTGACTGTTTCGGTCTTCGTCATTCCGTGCCCTGTCTTCTGCATGCGTCTAGACAAAACTCGTCTTCTCCACTCGCTTCCCAGCCTGACCTCTCGTCACCGTCACCATCGTCAGACCAGTGCCGCGTTGCTAAGGTTGCCACCAGCTCCAGCCCCTCGTGAGCGCGGAGCGGCTGAGCGGCTGAGCGCCGGGGTGCGGCTTCCGTTAAAGTCAGCGGGAACGGTGCGCTTTGCCACGGGCGCCTCTGAGGGGAGGACGGCGGACATCCCCACCATTTCATACTTTCATCCCCTTAGAAGTCAGCTCTTCTTGACCGTGAGGATGAGGAGCATCTTCGCAGCATCCGCAGTCCTCAGAACAGGCTGAAATCCCCGAGAGTGCCCGAAATTCTGGGCCTCTGGGCATTTCCTTGGGGCGAAGCTGTCGGCCCCTGTCTTCAACGCTCGAGGCGATGTGAGACGGGGCCCGAGGTTCGTCAATCTGCCGTGAGGCGTTTATTGTCGGTGTGCTGCTCCGGCGAATTTGCAAGCACACTCATGTTGTAAGTCGGTCATAAGCCGTGTCCGTCTTCTGGGCTGTTTTAGTGGAGAGGTTGATCTTACGACATTCACCGCAGCGGTGCGCTTCTCACCTTAGAGCTGAGGGACAAGAAGGCTCTCAGCGCGACCCTTAGCCCCCGCTGATCCTCAGTGGGCGCGAGGCGATCGAGTTTAGAGCAGAAATTTCGTGGCATGTCTCTTCAAGTGAACCCGAGTGTGGCAACAACGTTGTGCAAGTTGTCACAATCTGTCCATCACTGCCCGCCATGCAGGAAGCATCACCAGTGCAGAAGGCCTTAGCATCGAAAAGGGTGGAATGCCAAATCAACCACAGTATCGTTGCGGTGAAGATGTTGTCCTAGCTGAGCTAGCTCGTTCTGATTGGTCAGGGACATCAGAAGGATGGTGTTGTAGTGGCAACCCTAGCAATAGCGGGTGCAGTAGGTGTTCAGTAGCTTCCGCAAAACAATTGGTACAATTGATCCTTTCCCCATCCCTGTCCCCATGCAAACATGAGGATGTCCTTGGAACGGTAGGGAGCTTTCACAACAAGACTCTAGTTGCTGGCAACATCTTGCAATGGGGGATCTTGTTTCGACGTGCGGAACCCGGCCGTCTGCTGTCGGCACGGTGTGATTGTACGTGATTCGTTGCGCTAGAGTTTACTTGGTCAGACGCTGCTTGTCAGCATCGGGTGCGTCTGAGAATTTGCAAAGCATGAAAGCCGCTTGTAGTCAAGGTGCATGTGGTCGCACCCTCAGATTCGGTTCTGAGTTCTGATGTCCATGCGGCCCATGCGTTATACGCGGTGTTCGATTTAGACAGGAAGACATAAAGGAGAGGTGCAGAGAACCCAACAGTGCAGCTGCGGGTGTGTTGTATTTGAGCCGCACGCCAGGTGCGAGTGCGAGGATCTGGAGGACGAGGGGCCCCAGGCCGTCGCCCAAGGAAAACAGAGTGCTTCGAAGGAATTGGTGACCATTCTGTTTTCCCAAGGCATTGAGAAGGGTTTTCCGTGGAGGTGGTTTCTGCAGGATGGACTTGCTGTTGGTTGGATGGAAGGATGGATGGATGGATGGATGGATGGCATGATGGGAGGTTGTGGTGCGGTTGATGGAAGGCATTATTATGAATATTTTCGTGAGGTCGTCTCCAAAGCATATATATATATATAATAATAATATATACACACACACACACACTCACCTTTTTTCATATGTCGAGAAACGTACACACATGTATAAACATACGTATATATATATATATATATATATATGTATATGTGTAGGTACGTATGTATGTACCCATGTATGCTGTTGTTGAAAGCACGGGGCTGCACGCTCTCCAAGGCGCTTGCTTGAATTTGCTTTCTCGCACCCTCCCAGGACTCATGGGAAGCTGTTTCCGAACATAGCTGGAGCCAGACCCTGTAGACACAGCCCGCAAAGCTTCCCAAAAACCTGCGGATGAGACAGCCATAGGCCTTTGTGCTGCAAGCAAAACACTTGCAGGCTTAGTGGGTGCTCAGCGCAGCCCAAAACGATTACTTCGTCCAATCAACGCGTCCATCAACTCCTTCCTTCAGTCACCTCACTCAGTGCAGACATTTTGTGATGCACACGTCCATTCACTCCGGCGGCATGCATCTCCGTTTGCTCGTCCACTCTGCTCATTCACATGTCCGCCTTTCCATGGGCTTCGGGCTGGCAGTGTTTAAGGTTTTAGGTTTTGGGGTTGTAAGGCTTGGGGCATGAAGCAATGCGGCTAGGGGCTCAGAATTGGTGGCTCACCTCGAGAATCCTTCTGCCAAACAGGCATGAACACGAACCACTGCTTGAAAGTTGAGCACCTTCGAGCGGGCTATCATGGTTGTGGGCTTTTTTCTGAGCGTTACACTGGAACGTTTGGCAGACTTCAGTCCTGAATCATGGACTCCGCAGACCCAAACCCTAAATCTCAAAGCCTGAGGCCTAGAACCCCAGACCCTCCACTCTGGACCCTTAATCCACCAAAAAAGCTTAAGCTGCGGCCGGAGGCACAAGGGCCTCCGAAGCGTCGAGACCCCAGCAAGATCAGAGCCAAAGACACTGCAAGCCCCGGAGTCTTTTCAATGACTACTCTGGCGTTCTCGTTCATGTCCTGATACATGCACGCACCCTTGTTTAATGGGCAAACGTACCTCCTTCCCATATGTGAATCTAGACATGTGCATGTGTTTGTATGTGGGTATACATTCCGCATACAGAGACGTGCAGTCGGAAAGCTTCATAGCTTTTTTGGTTCTCTGAATTTATCCCGCATGCCCACATATACGGCCACTGCTAGAGCTGCTGCTCTCCTACTTACGACATCTGCCCAAGTAGATGCCTCCTGAACCCCGGATACTTTCCGTAAGCCGTAAGCCTTGAGTGCCAGGTCCTTGTATTGATGGAGTCGGGGACTTGGCGAGCGTCCTGCGGGTCAATGAACCCAGCGGTCGATGCTTTAGGTTAGTCTTGGGTGTCGCTTAGGGTTTAGGCCGTTCTTTTGTTCGGCAGATGCTGCGGTGTTTGAGCCGCAGGTGGCACCTGCGGGGCCTGTGCTACTCGGCAACGTGGTCGCCTCGGTGCTTTCGATGTCGAGGGCGGCAGTGAGGGGCCGTCCTTTCGCGGGGTTGCTGGGACCTGGGGCATGGCACGATGCAGCATTCTGGTCGTTGTAGGAACAGAGCAGCCCGCTCGTCGTTAGGTCTTCCCGGCCAGACAAAGCCACTCAGAAACGGGTTTCAGGTGGTTGTAGCCATTAGGTTTGAAGACGTTCCTTGTTTTGCGATGCTTCCTTGAGCTGCAGGTGCCTTTGACCTCCCAGTGCCGCGCTTGGACGCTTGGACCAGGATTTTGACCCTGTTGGGGATTGGGGTCGGACGACGACAACTATTACCACGACGACACTGCTGCTACCACTACCACTACCACTACTACTACTACTACTACTACTACTACTACTACTACTGCTACTACTACTACGACTACTACTCGCTTCCCCTACTATTAAAACCGCACTGGCCAGAGTATCTTTGGTATTAGGGGAGGGGAGGGTTATCTCAGAGCTTCCAATATCTTGCAAGCAATGAGTTAGGATTTCAGGGTTTAGGTGGGAGGCTGAAGGGATTTCCACGGATTATTGTGGAGCTGTCTACGGTTTGTGGTAGGGTGGTTTCTTGCTTTGGGGATGTCTTCGTATAAATTCCTAGATAAAGCGCCCAATGTAAATGCACCTTTCCTAGATCAGCTAGAAGTCCTCGAATTCTGAGCAATATCCTTTTGGAGACCCAAGCCTCCAATGCTTCAAATCCCTCCCTCCCTAAGTGTCGCCCTGCCTGCAAAAGTAGCCTTGGGGTGATTTCTTGTGGTTTGGGTCACTGGAAAAGACATAATATAATACTGGGGGTTAGGTATTATGTAGAAGCGATTGCGACGACGACGACTACTACTACAGCTAGAACTGCCACTGCATCTACGCTGCCCAGGAAAGTAGTCATCCGCAACACCTTCATCGAAGTCGAGGCCAGTCGTAGAGGGTAAATTCAAAAGAGGCATTACGCTGCACGCATGTGACGTTAGGTTTGAAGACGCTCTTCGTTTCGCGATGTTTCTTTGAGCTGCAGGCGCCCGCGCTGCTGACCTCTCAGTGCCGCGCTTGGACCAGGATTTTGGCAGTGTTGGGGTTTTGGGTACCGTGACGACGAAGACTACGACGACGACTACGACGACGACTGCTACTACTGCTATTGCAACGACGACGACGACTGCTACTGAATTACTACTACTACTACTACTACTACTACTACTACTACTACTACTACTACTACTACTACTACGACTACTACTAGGACGACGACGACGACGACGACGACGACGACGACGACGACGACGACTACTACTACTACTACTACTACTACTACTACTACTACTACTACTACTACTACTTATGACTGTACATAGGCTGGGGCCGTGTGCTGTCCGTGTTTGTGCGTGATTACTGATCTTGCTGCTGCTCCTGCTCCTGTTCCTGCTCCTGCTCCTGCTCCTGCTGCTGCTACTGCTCCTGCTACTGCTCCTGATACTGCTACTGCTACTGCTGCTGGCATTGTTACTGCTGTTACTGTTAACGTTGTTACTACGACTACTACTGCTGCTGCTATTGCTGCTACTAGTACTGCTGCCACCAGTACTGCTACTAGCACTGCTACTAGTACTACTACAAGTTACTACAACAGCAACCACTACTAGTACTAGGTAATAGGTCCAAATGGTGGTCAAGCAGCGTCTTCACACTCCGCACTGCCCCGAATTTGCTTACTCCCCCCACCGGTGACTCGGTCACCTGCCACCAGCCACACTTCGCCAGGGAGTTTTTATGAGCTTTCGGAGGCGCAGGGTCTTGCAGAATCACAAATGGGCGCCGGCATACCGCAGTACTCGATGGCATACTGTGGTATAGTATCGGTCGAAGGCTGCAGCATACTCCTTGATCAACGGTAACACCTGACCAAAAATAGGTTTGGCTATCATCTCGCACGTGAAAGCCGGTCATCATCAACTTTCACCACCAGCCTGCCTCAGACCAACACTTTTGCGCTCGAAGCAGTCCCGTCCCCAAGGACTCATGTCCTGTGCTGCTGGGAAACGTGGTCGCCTCGGTGCTGCCGATGTCGACGGTGACACTGACGGGCCCTCTTTCCTGGGTTGCTGGGATGCAGCATTGGGGTCGTTGAGCAGCCCAATGCCAACCAACACGTCGCAGGGACGGTGTCGCACGAGAGACGAGCCAGAACATGTAAACTCACCCCGAATGCACGCTACATAAACCTCAATCTACCCGTCCCCCGATCCGCGAGGTGGCAGCAAATCGCCAGAGGTGCCGCGGCCCCTCCTCGATGCCCTTTCCAAACCTCACTTGGAGTCTTCTATCATGTCAAGGAATGGAGGTTTTCAGAAAGGTCTTGTTGGAGGTTAGATGCGGTCGCTCCGTGTCATCTCGGCCAGGCGGCTGCCTACCTCGATGGCATACGCGCACCTCTCCTGCTAGACTCTCTACCAGGGTTTGATTCGGAAGGTTCCCAAGCAAAGCCTCATCAACGCTGTCCGCAGCGGCCCGACTCCTTTGCGCCGCACGGGGAACTACGGAAATGGCGGTAGTGATTCCTTAGACGGTTGTAGTACATTCATTGGGAGAAAGCAGCTTCAAATTTGCATGTTCTGCGTCCACGAACGTGAGATGCAACCCAGGAGGAGCGACAGAGGACCTTCAGGCAAGATGGGGCTGCTCAGTGTGGGTGAGGGTGAGAGCAGGGATGTTATTGTGGGCCCGGCTTTAATTTGACGCCCCCCTCTGTTTTTTAACACCGCCTCTTTTTAAATAACATCTCCATCTTTTCGAGGCACAGACATCTCCTTGCCGACCCCCCCCACCCCCACGCTATCACTGTCTCCCCCCCCCCTTCCGTTTTTCAACCCCACGCAAGTCCTTTTTCAACTCCCCCCCCTCCTTTCCAACCCCCCCCGCCCGGCTCCCCTCCCCCCTGCCTCACCCCCGTCCGCAACGCGACATGTTTGTGATGGCGATTCCCGGTCACGTCGTGCTAAATGCAAGGTTGCAGAAGGCTGTTTTGCTTCCTTTCGTTTGCACCCCCACCATTCGAACACGGTTCGTGAAAGGCGTGCTGTTCCAGCTTGCATGGTTACCTGGGCCCGGTATTCGAGAGCCTTCAAATCCGTAAGTCAAAAGTCCCAAAATTCCCAATTCGGAAACCCCCATATCATTCTTAATATCTGAGATCCCAAGGCTCCGAACTCGAGCAGCCCGACATCCCCTCAACCACAATGTCTAAAACTCCGAACTCCAAAGCCTTCTTTTGCTTAGCTTCTTTGAGGACCCGGGCGAAGAACTCGCACCGTTCCAAGAAGGCCTTCCGCAATTCGGGGGTTTGTCGAAGGTCCCATGCAAACACACCTTCCACCGTCTGCCACTGCAAACACATACCGCTCCATACGCCATGGTAGTAACTCCTGATCACACACCCTTTTGCTACTTCCTACATCTTGCTGATACGTGGGCATCTAAGACGTTTAAAAAAACGGTAAACCTTCTCCATCCTCTTCAGCTCAGCTTTTGCAACTGGGGCCTGGCCACCCTTGATGCAGCCAGGGTCGTCCGCCGCCGCGGGTCGTCAGGCGAGGGAGCTGGGCAGCTGCCGGGTACGGGTTTAGGGCGTTCGCGGTTGTGGCAGTGGCAACTTTCTCGCTGGTTTGGTTTTGGCTCCTGCGAGGACATTGTAGCAGTCTGGCACATGTCGTGTATCTTCTTGCGTTTATAAACGTGGGCCAGCGTCTGTGCTGAGGCAGCATGTCGCTGGTCATGACAGACCCCGGTATGGGTATGGGAAGGTCAAGTAATTGATTGTATCTGTAGAAACCCTTTGTATACCCCCCCATCTGTGTGCCCCATCATATTTCATTTGTTCAACCAAAGCGAGGCTGAGCTACAGTGTGTTGCCACGCGCTCACGTGTTCGGTACAGCACCATGCCCGGTAGTGCTGCAAGGGGGACGTTATAGTTATAGTCCTTCTTACACAAGTTAGTCTTGTCCTTTAAGCTTCTTTCTGGCCCAGATGACCGTGCCCGTGGTTTTCCAAATGTCATATGATTCAAGTTTCAACACCGATGATGATTTTGGGCCCCACTTAGTTGCACAGTCCGGATGTGATTCAGCCTTTCCCACGACAGCATTCAAGAGAGTACTAGGCGCACCGCAGCATCGGACAGGACATGACCTATGGGGGGACAATCGTAAGCAAAAGGATACAGCCTTGCCGCAGAATTTTGAAGGTAGACTGGCGGCGTTCGAGAACCAGAAAGGATGATGGTGTTTTCGGGTATGCATCGAGCACCCCCTCCGCCGTGTATTCTTGTGAAATTTCCCTGTCTTGAAGGGCCGTGTTGACTTGTCCTCATGCGAGCGTAGTTTTTCATGTTTAGTTCTGGACGCACCCTGTATGACAGACGTCTTGGGCTCAGACCAAAAAGTGCGCTCGTTGTGTGGTTGGACACTCACTAATCCAGTTCCTGCTTCAAACTGGTAGCGGAGCTGTGAGGACAACCACTAGTGTTTCACCCCCGTTGAGCCTGAGGTCCGGGGTCCGTTGGGTAGAGTAGTGATAGTCGCGGCGCAAAGGCCCCTTCTATCCTCGAAGCCATGAGCGTGGCAGGATTGCGTTACCAGCCCAATCTCTGGTCACAGAACCTGAGCCCTGCCGAGACCAAAAGCGGCTCGTACATATACGACGGGTCAGCTGCTGGGTTCCACGATTGGTGCTTCCGGACACAGATCCGCGTGCTGCAGCATAAGGAAAAGCAGCGGCGTGAAGCTTTGAAGGACTTGCGTTTTGCTGAATCGGCAAAGTCCAAAAGCGAGTCACCAAGGAAGTGGCGCGGCAGAGCCAGTCAAGCGACCAGTGCACACCCCACCGAGGGTGATGCGAGCAGCGGTATACCCGCTAGTCCGTCCAGTGCAAGGCGGACTAAGCCCGTGTCCGAGGCAGAAGATGAGGATGCGGAGTCGTTACCGTCACACCCCAGTCAGGTGACGGGCGACGATGAGCAAGAGCCGGACACAGATCCGGTGTACACGTTGCAAGACGTCAAAGACGAATCGCTCGACATGAGCGAGTGCGTCAGCAAGATTTTGGAAGGTCTCCGAGGGGATGCCTTCTGCATTGCGCGCGACGTCGGTTTGGAACGTTTGCTCCGACATGACGGCATTGACTACCTGATAGAGGAAATCAGGAGACAAGCCTTCCCTCTTCAATCCGAAGAGGCGTCCGAACTTTTCCGTCAGGGACAGCTCCTGACGGGCCCACTTGCAAAACAGCCTGGCGAGCTTATGTTGTCTTACATAGCCCGCCGAAAGAGGTGGTGGTCGACCTTGCGAGAACTGGACCCTGATATCCGTCTTTCCGAGACAATGAGAGCTAACCTCCTTGTTGAGCTTTCGGGATTGGATAGGTCTGAACAGCTAATGGTCAAGACCGCTGCCCGCATGCACAGTGTGGATGAGTACGCACGCGTCCTTGTTCAGCATCACTCAGTGGTGCATATGAAGGAACGTCTTCTGACCCAGAAGGACCCTAGTGGCCCAGGTAGGACCTGGAGACGTTTTGACGCTAAGCCCCAATATCCTAAGTTCGGTTACATGGGATATGATGGCAGTGCCGTAGAGTATGATCACCAGGAACAGCACGAATCCGCGGAAGGCTACGGTGACGGCTACGGTGATGAAGCGTACCAGGCCACAGCGTCTGGGGGAGGTGATGCGGATGAATGGATCGATGATGAGGATCTAGCATTGCAACTCAATGCCTATACGGCGGTGGCATATGAAGCTGAGGTTGATGACTTGGACGATTCCTACGCCGAGTCAGTTCAGCTTGCATACGCGGCACAGACCGCATTTGCCCAGGCAAAAGGAAAAGGAAAGGGGAAGAACAAGGGCAAGCCCACCGGGAAATCCGGCGGGAAGGTCGTGCTTAGTAACCTGACTATTGCTGACCGCAAGGCTAAGCTTGCAGAGCTTAAGGCCAAGAGTAGGTGCTTGAAGTGTGGTGTGATTGGCCATTGGGCCGGAGATGCTGCCTGCAAGTTTAGCGGTAAGGGCAATGGCCCCAAGGGAACTGCAACCCCAGCACAGTCTGGGGGAACTGCCAATGCAGCCGCAAAGTCGGCGGCGCCGAAGCCTCAGGCGTATTTCGCCGCAGTGGAGGAGGATGACACAGAGTGTGTCCATCTGTCGAATGCGAGCGCTGGTAGGCTCGAGGGTTACCCAGCCAACCTTGAGCTGACTCCCTCAAAGACCAATACCGGTAAAGGCCGCGGCAGTGAAACCCTCTTCTCACCACAGCTTCGGCGCACAGCCGCCGCAGGGATCATGCGTGATAGCCCCCCTCCGGGTTCTGATCGCGTTTTCTCTTTCGGCCAGCATAAGGGGTTGACGTATGAGCGAGTTCTCTACACATACCCCGGGTATATCCTTTGGGGACGCACGCAGAAGTGCCCATCCATAGGGTTGGCTGACTTCCTGAATTGGACCACAGAGTACTTTGATGTGCGTGACGATACCCCCATCAGTATTACAAGAAGAGATGTTCCTCTCAGTCAGGAGCCCCCGCCTGAACCCTTCCAGCCCGAGGCTCGCCTCGCCGCCTCAGCTGCTTCGTCCAGCGAAGGCCCCCGGAAATGCCGGGGAGGGTGCAAGGAGTTCAATAAGTCGGGAAGCAACGCATACATAGACATGCGGACTTGCAAGAAATGCGGCACAGTTACAAAGACGAAGAAGGAGAAGCCTGTCATAGACCAGGCCACATGCCCACACACCTCCACAGAGAGGTCGGGTAGTAGCAGGAGACTTCCCGCATTAAGTGCAAGCTTTGTGGGATGCTTCTAGATGAGCAGCCGCAGACCGAGCGAAAGGCTAGGGATGACGCAGCCACAGGGCTGCGGGAGTCCAACACCCTGGACTTCGATCTCCTGCGCAGCATAGTCGGCAGCACGGGGGATAGCCTCCCCGTAGAGGTAGTAGTTCCGGCTATTGCCCAGTTTCAAGAGACCGTAGAGGGTCACTTCGTAACCGAGCCCGTGATATCTCGCGGTGACCTTCTCGCATACCTGCAAGAGGCCTTAGATGACCACTCAGCGCCATCGACCAACAACAGTTGGGAAGTGGCGTCGGCGAGGTCGCGCTCTTCGAGGGCCTCCGCGACGAGGCACGCCTTCGTGGCTTTTACCGAGGGGGTCACAGATATCCATCCGGCTTTGGTTGATTTGCCCGTAGTAAACATCTACGAGGACGAGCATGTATACGCCGTGTTAGATGAGGGATGTAACTCGACTGTTCACGGTAGCGATTGGATAGCAAACGCGGCAGGGAAACTTGCGAACTTCGGTTACAGCACGAGGTTTAAGCCTGAAGGGAATCGTACCTTCAAGGGTCTTAGCGGCGCTACCGAGACTTTGGGTAGCAGGACCATACCTTTCTCTATAATGGGATTGGAGCAGGACTTGAGAGTTCCAGGCGTCCTTGATTCGCATGAGATTAAGGGTACCGCCCCTCTTCTCTTGTCCCTTTATGCGCAGGCCCAGCTTGGTATAACCAAAGATCTACGGTTTGGCGTGTGTGGTGTTCGGCTTCCTTCGGAGGACACTGCGAACGGACTGCGATGCCTTGTCAAGTTCTAAGGTGTCACTATAAGAGCTGTGAGCAAGACCGTGTAAAGTGCAAGGGAAGGGGGCACGCCACGCGTCCCTCGTCTCTAGGAGTAGGCTTGTGGTAGTGCTACGCACACCGCAATGCCTATCCATCCTTTCAGTATGACCGCCCATGCAACGTTTGGCTCAAGAATGAGCACAAGCTCTAGAAAGCATTGCCCATAGCTAAAGTGCTATAATCTTCTGTGATCCTCCGAGTAGACAGAGCTATCCCGTGCACAGACGATCCACCGCCGGCCGTGAGTGTGCAAAACGAGCGAACGTTGGATCTGCCTGCATAGAGTGCGTGTGTGGAAGTGGAAGTAACGGTGATCCAGCTTGTGGAAGGCAACCACGCCAACAGTCAATACAGCTCTTTGTGGGGTGAGCGATACAGAACATTACCAGGATCAAATCCCCACGCAGGTTATCAGCCGTACGCGGCTCTGCCTTTCTGCAGCAAAGACTACTTGATCTACTACGACCACAATGAACTCGGGATCAAGTCAAGATACGACAATGACTTTCGGTGCCGATGTGGCAGCGCCAGCCGTTGGTGAGTCAACAGCTGATGACACAGTGGTGCAATCCGTTGATAGCTCCACGGAAGATGACAAAGGTCAATCTTCTGCGGTTGCGCCCACTGTTTTTGCTCTAGGTGATTGCGGAAAACTTTGTGTGATTCGGACCAAGGATGTGCTTTACCATTTTCCATCAGCTGGTTGCGCTTCCCCGTAAAACCTTTGCGTTGTCTACGGCTAACGTTCCAGACCGTGGAGCTGTTGCCACCTGGATCCAAAATGAGCTGGTCATGAACCCATTTCACCCGATCCTTTCGAGCCATTCTTTTCGCGATGTTCCGTAGGCGAGGGTGGTCTTCCGAGTTTGCGGCGTGTGCTTTTCTAGCGGCCTCTAGGGCCTGTAGCGTGGCGTCTTGGATCCACGGTGTTCTTGGTAGTCGCTTCTGCGGGGGAAAGGTCGCCTTGGCGGCGGCATTAATCGCCGAGCTGAAGGCGTCCGAGGTCTGTGCTTGTCGATGGTGTGGCGGTGTGGTCTGAGGCAGCGCGATATTACGACCCCCTACCGATTCTGTGTTATGTTTGCCCTGATTGGCTAGTGTATCTGCTCTTTCATTTCCTTCTGTTCCTGCGTGTCCCTTGACCCAGTGCAGCTTCATGTTCATGCCGCTGTGTTTGAGTAATTGTTGTCCCGCTGCTACCAAGTCTTTATGCGTTTTGGCGTGCCATCTGCCCGTGAGTACGTTAATGGCCTATAGACTGTCTGAGTGTATGTGTAGCGTACCATACTCCATTTCGAGAGCAAATAGAATGGCTTCAATAATCGCGCTCAACTCACCCGTGTTGTTCGATCCCACCCGTGCTCCAAGGAATTGTATGTGGGTGTGGTCTGTGATAACCGGACCATAAGCATCAATCCAGTCGTCGCCTTGGCGGGCAGTCCAACCCCAGCCAGCCGGCGTGTTCGCCGAGCACTTCCCACTATGTCCGCAGCCGTCTGTAAAAACTGTCAGCTTGGCGGTGTGGTCTGAGGATGGGGGGGTTGAGGGCTTGGGTGGCTGTCCGAGGGATTTTGCCAGCTCTGAGTGAAAAGTCGCTCTTTGATCAAGGGAAACAACCTTCAGGTTGAGGCGGGGCTTAACGCTATGGATCTTAGTCCTATGAGCTAGTTTGACCTGTACCTCTGTGACAACGAGATAGTGGTCTGTGGGGAAGCCCGTGTGTAACTTAGAGCGGCATGAGTTGACGGTAGGGAGCCATTGCGCCCTCGTAAAGGTGTGGTCTAGTCGCTGGAATCTTTTCGGGTCGGGGGTGGGTTCCTTTTGGGACGGCGGCAGAGGCTGTTCGAGGGGTAAGTAAGATCTGATGCGAGCTGCTACATCAATACAATCATGACCATACTGCTCCTGGAGCTTGCCCCAAAACTGTACCATGACAGGTGGGTCCAAGACAAACTGTGACCATTCCGAGGGGGGGCTGCCTTATCTCTATAAGTAATGTGATGGACTGGGTTAGGAGTCTTGTATGACTATACCTCAACCATATTCTGTTGTTTAAGGAACTGAACACACAGACTTCGGTTTGATGAGGCGGTGTGGTCGATGGCCTTGCGGCCCTTACCGTATGTATACGGACCCAAAACTCCCTGATCCGGTGTGTGGGTACCTTGGAAGCGGACGTTAAAATCGCCTACTAGGTAAGTTGGTTCTGGTTGGGGAATTTTGCTAATGTGTTCGTCGAGTTGTTGCCAGAACAGCTGCCTGGTTGTCTCCAAGTCGTGCCCCGAGTGCGGGGCGTAAGCACCTAATACATGCAGGCGTCCACCTTTCTTATTAAAGGTAAGATGTATCAGCCTATTGGAAATTTGTATAACGTCCGCTAGGTGTGGTCTAACGCGTGGGTGAACGATCGCGCCGACTCCTGCATGTTTATCTAGATGATTACCAGACGTGATCACCACATGTTGCTCCGAAAGTACGAGTAGTATGAAGTACTTTTGGTCTCGGACAACATGAGAACGTCCAGATGACACTCTTCCATCAACTTAAGCGCCGATTTGAGCTTAAGCGTGTCGGCCATACCTTGGACGTTCAAGGACCCAACCCGAAATTTCGAGCCGTACGGCATTGGCGGTGTGGTGTGCGCCTTCTGCGGTTTGGGCCGTTTGTTTCGCTTCATGTGCTCCTGCCAATGTAGTGCTTGTCTGAACCACTGAGAGGTCTTCTGAGTGGTTTTTGTGGACTGGGTGGAGGAAGGGGAAAGGGTGTCCCCCCGCCCCCGCGCGTTGTGCACAGCCGCTGCGCCACTTACGGTACGCCCGTCTTCGGGCGGCCCTTTTCGTGGCCCCCTGCTGCGGTTTGTCTGCTCCTCCACCCTCTGGGGAACACTCTTCGACATGGAGGCGGTGTTGCTGGCTTACCTGGTTTGTTAAATCTACGAATTCTACTTGTTAATTGGCAGCGTGTGCGCTTTGTTCGACGATAATTAGTGAAACCTCCCTCTGAATTCCGGTACCTAACCCTATGGCCTGTTCTACTTCGAGATGCCTGGGCCTGAGAAGTGAAACATGGCGGTGTGGTCGTAGGTCTGGCGACTAGGGTTGCGAAAGGGTTTGGGCAAGTGTTATTGACTTTTCTAAATGCAAGCAAAGTTTCCCGGTTATATGATGGAGTGTTTGGGGGTATGAGTGTATCTAGACAAAGCGTAAACACCGTGTTACCGTGAAGGGCGTGTTGGTCTTTTTCTTATACTATGATATATTGTGTTCTATTCTATCGTATTCTATGCTGCGTTTCTTGTGTCGGCTCAAGAGCGAACCATGGGGCGAGAAAAATACAGGCCCGGGGTTGTCTGGAGCTGTTTTGGTCTCAGCATGTCCTCACCCTGCAGGGCCGACCGCCACGGCGGCCAGCAAAGCCCTCCAGGCTGGGATAGTAGTAGTAGTAGTAGTAGTAGTAGTAGTAGTAGTAGTAGTAGTAGTAGTAGTAGTAGTAGTAGTAGTAGGCAGGCTGGGATAGTAGTAGTAGTAGTAGTAGTAGTAGTAGTAGTAGTAGTAGTAGTAGCAGTAGTAGTAGTAGTGTAGTAGTAGTAGTAGTAGTAGTAGTAGTAGTAGTAGTAGTAGTAGTAGTAGTAGTAGTAGTATTAGTAGTAGTAGTAGTAGTAGTAGTAGTGGGATAGTAGTAGTAGTAGTAGTAGTAGTAGTAGTAGTAGTAGTAGTAGTAGTAGTAGTAGTAGTAGTAGTAGTAGTAGTAGTAGTATAGTGGTAGTAGTAGTGTAGTAGTAGTAGTGGGGAGAAAGCTACTGCTACTGCTGCTGTGCTGCTGCTACTGCTACTGCTACTGCTACTGCTACTGCTACTGCTACTGCTACCGCACTGCTACTGCTACTGCTACTGCTGATACTGCTACTGGCTACTGCTACTGCTACTGCTACGGCTACTGCTACTGCTACTGCTACTGCTACTGCTACTGCTACTGCTACTGACTACTCGCTACTGCTGACTGCTACTGCTACTGCACTGGCTACTCTACTGCTACTGCACTGCTACTGCACTGCTACTAGCTACTGCTGCTGCTGGCTGCTCCTGCTCCTGATCCTGCTCCTGCTGGCTGGTGCTCCTGCTGTGCTTCTGCGGCTGCTGCCCTGCTCCTGCTCCTGCTCCTGCTCCTGCTCCTCCTCCTACTACTACTCCTACTACTACTACTACTACTACTACTACTACTACTACTACTACTACTACTACTACTACTACTACTACTACTACTACTACTACTACTACTACTACTACTGCTACTAAACTACTACTTCTTCTACTACTACTCCTACTACTACTACTCCTCCTACTCCTCCTACTCCTCCTACTCCTCCTACTCCTCCTACTCCTCCTACTCCTCCTACTCCTCCTACTCCTCCTACGCCTCCTACTACTCCTACTCCTCCTACTCCTCCTACTCCTCCTACTCCTCCTACTACTCCTACTCCTACTCCTACTCCTACTCCTACTCCTACTCCTACTCCCACTCCTACTCCTACTCCTACTCCTCCTACTCCTACTCCTACTCCTACTACCCCTGCCCTGCCCCTACTCCTACTCCTACCCCTACCCCTACTCCTACTCCTACTCCTACTCCTACTCCTACTCCTACTCCTACTCCTACTCCTACTACTCCTACTCCTACTCCTACTCCTCCTACTCCTACTCCTACTCCTACTCCTACTCCTACTCCTACTCCTACTCCTACTCCTACTCCTACTCCTACTCCTGCTCCTACTCCTACTCCTCCTACTCCTCCTACTCCTCCTACTCCTCCTACTCCTCCTACTCCTCCTACTCCCTACTCCTCTCCTACTCCTGCTCCTGCTGCTACTGCTACTGCTACTACTGCTACTGCTACTGCTACTGCTACTGCTACTGCTACTGCTACTGCTACTGCTACTGCTACTGCTACTGCTACTGCTACTGCTACTGCTACTCCTACCGTTACCCCTACTCCTACTCCTACTCCTACTCCTACTCCTACTGCTACTGCTACTGCTACTGTGTAGCAGCAAACTGCTTCGTTTCCGTCGAGTAGACATGTTTAACCAAGTCTCACAGCCAAGCAAGCAACCATGGCAAGCTCGGCCTTCGAATTTCGGATCTTTTTCGCACAGCAAGCTGAAAGGTCATGGGCATCTGTGCATACCATGCCTTTGGTTGATCTTGCCTTAAGTCAGCTGACTTCTTGCCTTCTTAGCTAAACTGCCAGCTTCACAGTCAAAGGTGGCCCTTGAGCCATGCCGTCTGCGACGAAAACAAGGTTCCCCCCTATCCCAGCTCCACTAGGATAAACTTTACATGGACGGGGGTTCGGGACATCAACATACTGCTACAGCTACTCCTACTCTTACTCTTACTACTACTCCTACTCCTACTCCTACTGCTACTCCTACTGCTACTGCTACTGCTACTGCTACTACTGCTGCTCTCAGAAGAAAGCAGCCACCAAGACTCATATAAGGAAATGCGGGGCAGCAGCGCGGCAAAGGAAAAGTGCAAAGCCCAGCACCGTGAGTTTCTGTCGTTAAGACTGGGGTTTAGGGCTTAGAGGGTTGAGGGTTTGGGGTTTAGGGCTTAGGGGTTGAGAGTTTAGGGTTTGGGGGTTTGGGGCTTAGGGGGTTGAGGGTTTGGGGTTTAGGGCTGGGGGTTGAGAGTTTAGGGTTTGGGGTTTAGAACTTAGGGGGTTGAGGATTTGGGGTTTAGGGCTTAGGGGTTGAGAGTTTAGGGTATGGGGTTTAGGGCTTAGGGGGTTGAGGGTTTGGGGTTTAGGGCTTAGGGGTGCAACTGTTTATGACCCAGGGGCCTCCCAGGGCCCCCCAGGCTGGCAGATTCCATTGCATTGGTCATCCTCCAGCCTACCCGGTTTTCAGGCAGAGGGATCACAGAAATGCTTTTGAAACCTCCAGCTCGCTTTGCAACTCGCAGCGGTTTTGGGTTTAGGCTTTAGGTTTTCAAGTTTTGGAGTTTCGATCTTTAGGGTTTTAGGGTGTAGGGCCTGCTCGGGGAGAGGGTTCATGCTTCAAAGGCTTAGAAAAAACCCCCTCGGAAACCTCGGGCGCCTGCCCAACTCTGGACCCGCAAGCCCAAACTTAACAGAAAGGTACGCTGTGGGGGCCCAGTTTTTCCACACACAAGGCTTTGCGATGGTTTGTGGATTGTCGCTTAAAGTTTCCGTATTGGAACTTCTTCGACAATAAACAGTTTAACATGTTCACGCAATTGGGTAATCATATATCTCTTCGTAAGGCATAGCACAATATAAAGCACTAGTAGATTTGCAAGTGCCATAAGGCGGAAAGCTTCCAGCCAGCCCCAAGCGGCTAGGGGGTCTGACCCGGAGGGGGGGGGAGAAAAAAGAAAAGAAAAACAAAACAAAAACTAAATGGCATGCCCGTCATGTCTTTCTTTCTTTCTTTCTTTCTTTCTTTCTTTCGTTCTTTCGTTCTTTCTTTCTTTCTTTCTTTCTTTCTTTCGTTCTTTCGTTCTTTCTTTCTTTCTTTCTTTCTTTCTTTTTTTTCTTGCCCTCCCCCCCCCCCACCTCCTTGCCCAGGGGTCCCCACAGCCTATGCCTGGGGGCTACAGGCCTGCCGTGGCCTGCAGCGGAGTGGGTAAGAAGGGCGCATCCGGTTTAAGAAAATCTAAGACCCAAGCCGTAAACCCGAAAGGCGGGCCTCAGAAGGCACTTGTAGCGGTATCTGGAAGCATGTTAAGCGTGTTTTCACAACGGCTTTGCATATGTGGGTTGAGGGGTGTAGGGTTTTGGGCTGATCAAGATTTGGGGCTTGGTATGCAAGGTTTCGGTTCAATTCTGAAGGCCCTCAAGAATCTTCAACCATCTTTCCAATACCTGCATGAATTCGGTAAATCGCATCCTGACACAACGACATTTCTACAAACTATAAGGTTCAACCAGGTCAGATACAGATACATAAGCAATCAAACTATAAGGCTAGAAACCTGTGGCTCCTAACCTTGTATTCAGATGCTTTCCTGACTCCTTACAAACGAAGCCCGAAACTCCTCTGCCTTGAAACCCAACACCCCACACCCCCAAACCGCCTGAGCCGCCAACTTCCGCACCCTTAACTCACGAACTCAAAGGCTCCATGTACCCTTATAGCAGATACTTAGGCCTTAAGGTACCCTTATAGGAACCCCTTTCAGGCCTAAGTATCTACTATAAGCTTACATGGAGCCTTTGGGGAACTCCACCTGGCCTGAACCCCCGAACAACACGGCCCAAAAGACTACCACACCACTCCTTAAGCCCGCCCCTCCCCGAAGAGTCGGAAAACGGAACCTCCACCAGGAGAAATCGGACGTTGGAGGCAGACTTTCAGGGCAAGCCTCGGGGGCTGGGGGCCCACCCAAGACCGTCGGGCTTTTGAGTACCATACTTTAATACCTTTTTTTGGTACCTGCTCCTTCAAGGAAGCATTATGAACAAATAGTCTATACTTTTTTCTCCCTGGTTAATTCAAAGCCCAGGTTGTCGGGTGGGGTTTTCCGTTTTTTGGGGGCTAGGCTTAGGGGGTTCGCGTACGGTCGGACTTTTAGGATTTTTCTTAGTTTTTTGGTGTGGGTTTTCGTGCTTTTAGATAGGTATCTTGAGGGAATGGCTCCGCCCATGCTAAAGGGACCTTGTGAACAGATGATGGAACAGACTTCATACTATCACACAGCCTCATAGGGCTCCTTACATCCCGAACCCCAAGCCTCTAAACCCTAACACCCCTAAACCCTAGGCCCTAAACCCTGGAGTGGGGAGTCTTCTTCCGTTGCCGACCCAGGAGCCCGTCACATGCAGCAAACCCGTTGAACTTAGGGTTTAGGGCCCCCCACCTCCATGCCACACGCCTGAGGAGCCAAGGCCCAAAATCCCAACCTCAAAGAAACTTCGAACTCCCACACAAACGAACCACCAAAGCCCCCCAAACTCCCCAGAACGCCCCAGAGACCCCTAAACCCCAAACCCTAAACTCTCAACCCCTAAGCCCTAAAACCTAAACTCTCAACCCCTAAGCCTTAAACCCCAAACCCTCAACCCACTAAGCCCTAAACTCCAAACCCTAAACTCCCAACCCCTAAGCCCTAAACCCCAAACCCTAAACTCTCAAGAAAGTGATAAATAGAATTGCTTGTCTTTGTTGGTAACTACAGCTGCGGCCCAGCACCCCAGACCTAAAATCTAATGAAGTAGGAAAAAACTCGCCGGAGGTGAAAAACGGAACAAGCTTCTTGATAAACCAATTTCTCTAAAACCTTCAACCCAGCCAGCTCAAGTCTCGGTGGTTCATCACTTCAATTGACTCGACCCCTAGGTGCTGGGAGGATCATGGGACTTAGTGAGTAGGGTGATAAGTAAGGTATCTATACTCATACTTGTAGTTAGTTATGACCCCAATTAGGGTACTTATCCCATCCACAGGGCCGAGCTCTCCGTGGTGATCCTGGGCTGGTCCCTGGCGACGCAGGAGGCTGACTCATGGGGGAATGGGGCCGGAAAGAGGCGCCTCACCATAAGGCTCCTACGGTTTAAGGTTTAGGGTTTGGGGTTTAGGGTCAAAATGCTGCAGTACCCATAATAGGGTTTAGGGTTTTGGGTTTAGGGTCCAAATCCGGCATTACCCATAATAGGGAATAAACCTTAATTCCCATAGTTTAGGTCCGTAACGTAGTGCAGGATTTTGACAATCAGCCGTAGAACACGGCATCGGGTTTCGAGAACCTTGACTTTTGCAAGTTACCGTTTCTACGAGGAGCCCGGATGCTTTCCTTTCGGGGAAGTTGTTAGTTCCACAAATACATCCACCTGTTGGGCGTAGTATCATGCCGTAGTCATCTTGGGGCTAATATACGGGCCCATAAGCAGTAACTGACCGTGTCTGTGCGGCTGTAGCTGGGCTTCTAGTCTAGGTTTAGTTAAGGCTGATGATAGCAATGAACTTGGGTATTGTCCCCAATTACTCTGCAATCTGCTAAGATCTAGTAATCTAGTACATGATTATGTCTAGCCCTCAATCTGACCCCGAATGCAGACTGCTACAGGGTGGGAGCAAGCTCCCATACCTTCTGAAAGCTCTATGTTTCGGTTTCAGGCCAAGGGTTTTAGGTCTCGGGTTTAAGGTTGATAAAGTTACTTAGTTGCTTTCACAGTCACGCAGCTCAACTCCCATGCCTACCCAAAAGTTCCTAAACCCCAAACCCCAAACCCCAAAACCCTAAAGCCTAAACCCTAAACCCTAAACCCCTAAACCCCTAAACCCTAAACCCTAAAAACCCTAAAAACCCTAAAAACCCTATAAACCCTATAAACCCTATAAACCCTATAAACCCTAAACCCTAATGCCCTAAGGAAGACCAGTTTCCGCACGAACTGGCCCAGCTGCGCACCGCGTCCTTGGAGGGAGCTGCGGCAGAGTTGGAGGCGCTTCTGAAAAGGCCGGCTGGTTTAGGGTTTAGAGTTTAGGGTTTAGGGTTGACTTAGGGCTACGACGTCATGAAAACTCGCTGCTGTTTCTTTATGTCTCTATGCCACAAGATTGTTCTTATAATTGAAAAATTAGGTCTACAAGAGTTCCATCTAGCCAGAACCCTGAATCCTAAATCGATTTCTGGTTGAAGCAATCATGCTTGCAACCAAGTTTCAAGCTCTGTACGCCTGTTCCTGATCCGGCTCTGGCTCCATGCCAAAACTGTGAATTGCGGTCCAGATTTTGGCGACCTGAACCAACTTTATGGCAAGAAACTACATCAGCAACCAAACGGACTACGGTTTAGGGGCTGGGAGCGTGCAGCATATTTTTTAGGCAGACTTATCATCATCTCAAGGCCGATGAACCCGGATGTCGTGGTGGATCGCATGGAGAGGCATGGTGCAGGGACTAGTTGTGACTAGTTCTGGTTTAGGGTTTACGGACTTTGCGACCGGAGTTTACCTGAAGTTGCCATGGGATACATCGTGGCAGGAACAATGGACTTTTAATTTACCAGGGCTTTCATTCGGACCGTATCGGTTCCAGTGGGTTTAGAATCTTAGATGTCCGGATGATTAGTAATCTATGCCCTTATGAATCCCTATAAGCTACACCCATGTGTATATGCTTGCCATTGCAAAGGCAGTTCCCAAAGCGAAAGCAAAGAGTCTACCAAGAGCATCCACGCCTTCGCGTCCAACATCCACAGGTTCGAGGACGAGCAAGGCTCCAGAACGACGATCCGAAGCGTCTGGTTTTCAGGCACCTCGGACCCCGTCGAGGGCAAAGGACAAGGGAGTGAAGACTTTGGAAAAGAAGCCGCGACCATCATCTTCAAGAAGCTCTTCAGCACGATCAAGGACTTCGGCCACTCGTGGACGTGACAAGTCCATGACGTGGAATCGAATGGTTACCAATCAATCACGCGAGGCTGACGATCTGGATATGACTCTGGACACAATCCCTGCACGGGGTGACGTTTCGTCAGTGACTACACCAGCCATTGCCGATGGTCCGAATGCCTACCGGGGATTGACAATTCCGCAACAATTTGAAGCATCGAACCTTGCACAGCAGATGTACTATCGAAGTCAGGTGCAGGAGTACGAAGGTGTTGTCCAGACCCTGATGGAGAAGATCAAGGAGATGCAGCAAGAAGATGAAGGATCTGGGATTCGCATCGAAGAATTGGAACGACAACGTGACCATGCATGCTTAGCCATGAGGCACATCAACAATGTCAATCAGGAGATGAAGCGAGACTATGAAACAGCTTTGTTTCGCATGGATGAACAGAACTCTGCTCAACAACGTCAAGCACACGCCGTTGCCGAGGAATTGGCTCAGCAGCTACATGTGTTCCGCACGGAAGCAGCCACTAACTTTGTGCAGTTGGAGGCAAGAGCGCAAGGCGATGGTGAGCTTATGGCACGTGAGTATGAGCATCTGACTCATGAACTTCATGAACAAGCCAGAGAGAACTTGTTCCTCCGGTCGAACACAGCAAGTTCAGAACAAGCCTTACAAGCGATGCAGGAACGATTCCACCTGGTCAGGAATCAGGAGTTGCGGGCCGTAAACGAGATTCAAGGGCTAGCTGGAAACAGCGCAGCCATTGATCAAGAACGACTTCGGCTTCGCGAACGTCTTGGTGAGGAGGAAGAGTACCGCAAAATGGCTGTGAGGAGGATGCAAGATGCAGAGGACCGACTTCATCAGAATGAGGATCATGCAAGGCGCGCATTGCCCACCTTGCACGACGAGCTGAGCGAACTCAGGAAAACGCTCAAAGCACAAGAAGATCTTCAAGCGAGGACACGCAGCGAATTGGAGGCAGCACGGAACTCCAACTACCATGGCGGAGTGACACGGCCTTCGAGCATGCCCATGTCTTCGAGGACTACTGAGTCTGGCTGGGAGCACGTAGGAAAGGAAGTAGTGCCTGCATTTTCCGTAGGAGGTGAGGTGCGATCCCCTGAAATACGGTCCCCAAGTCAAATTAGTCCAGTCGCCAAAGAGAAGTTCGCATTCTCAGAATCGGACAAGGACAAGAACCTTGCGATGGATGGCATCCCATTTACCGGTGGAAACTTCTTCACTGGCAACATCAAAGGTGAGGTAAATAAATCCTACGCAACGCCAATCGTGGCGGATGCAATGCCCGAGCACCACGTGCCAGGCATTAGCAGTCCAGCACATGCGCGTTCCACGCCCAGTGCAGCCACTCTGTTTGGCATACCAAGCGGATTTCATGGACAAAGTGATGCGGCAGCCGTGCGTGACCGGCAGCTACGTGAACTCTTGGAGGATCGCGGGATGTTGGGATCGAAGTCCACAGCATCTGCCAGCTCCTCAAGACCTGTTGGTATCGACGGCATTATCGCATCTATGAGGGGCAACGACCCCAATGGTGCCCCTGTCACCTACGATGCTTCCATCCATGAGGCAAGGAGACGTCAGATCGAGAAAGAGGTCGCGGAACAGTACGAAGAGAAGATTGCTGATCTGCGAAGCGAAGTACTCAAGGCCCAGAAAGCCGAACAACGTCTCAGAGCTGATCGTGATGAGTGGAGATTATTCGCTGAAACGATTCAGGAAGACAATGGAGACGATGACGGTGATGAAGCTGGCGACGAGAACGAAGAGGGAGAGCAAGATGAAGGGGCCGGCACGGGGTATGACCCTCCAGATCCGCCTAATGATGACGATGATGATAAGAAGAGGAACGGTGGAGGCAAACCGGAACCGGATCCTGACCCTCATGCGCGTGATCCTGACGGAGACGCAGATCCTGAGGTCACGGAGGTGAGAGTTTCCAGGAGAGAGGCCGATAAAGTGACAGTCCCTCCATGGCCTGTTCTCACTCACCTGAACAACTGGCGGTCCGTATGCACGGCGAATGTCCTAGGAGCATCAGCCGACCCAAATCATGAGGACTGGATGTTATGGCTGGCACCAGCGTTCAATCCATTCCCTGATGTCGAAGCACTGAACGATTCAGGACACAAGAAGTTCAAGAGCGTAGACGTCAAATTGGGGATCGCCATGGTCGCAATGCTACGCGCTGGTGGTGACAAATCCGCTGATCTGTACCTGGAGGTGAACCGGAAGGCCAACGATTACATCAGCAGGCCCGAAGGGAAGATCATCAAAGGACGACAAATCATTGCGATGATGTATGAAAGTTTTCGAACGCATGACCGTCTCGACATGATCATCACTCTCGAGTATCTGGTGAAGCTCCAGTACCAAGGCGACAACAAACTTCATACGTTCAAGCAGACGTGGTTGGAAGTTCTTGGACGGATGAGACCAGAAGACATACCATCCAAAACAGCTCTCCGTGATTGCTTGCACAGCAAGATCAAGGACTCGCCCGCAATGAAGATGGATTTGGGCATGCACTATGACCACTTGCCCTACAATCATGAAGACCGATCGTACGACAATCTGATGAAGATCATCGATCGTACCATCATGCGGAGACGAGAACAATCAAATCTCACTCAGACCCAAATTGGTTTGCGCCAGATGCTTGAGGGCAAGGATTTGCTCGCTGCGCCGGCCAAGGTACCTGAGAAACCAACGCCTAATGCAGCTCCATCCGCAAAGGTCAAAGCTTCGCCTACCAAGCCGGATAAAGCAACACCTGTACTACCTCAGAGCAAAGCGAAGAGTCATGCGAAGACCAAGCCAAAGCCCAAGAAGAAGACGAGGAGTGAGTCGGCGGACAACAGAGGCGACAAGAGCAAGAAGCAAATCCGCTGCAAGTTCCATTTCACAGATGCAGGGTGTCGAAATGGTGACAAGTGCCCATTCAGTCACTCGAAGAAGACTCCAGAGCGACCCTTTACGCCGAGGACGAGAACTCCAAGTCCATCTGGAGGAGGAGGAAATAGGATATGCTACTCTTTCAAGAACACAGGCTCGTGCTCAAGAGAGAATTGTCCTTTCAAGCATGAGGCCGCAGCTACCCCAGCTCCGGAACCAAAGGCGAAAGCCAAAGCCAAATCCGAAGCAAAGGCAGCTCCAGCGAAACCGAATGCTAAGGCCAAGGCACTCCCTGCGGCACCCGCCATTAGATTGTGCCGAAGGTGGAATCCATCAGCCCCGGCTATATGGAAGCGATCTTCAAGACAAGATGAGGAAGAGTCAGATTGTCCATCCGCTGACAGCGACGCTGACTCGGATTGTTCAACCGACGACGAATCCTCGGGACCGACTACGTCGACCCGAAAAGAGATCAAGCGCAACGTGACATTCGCTGGCGACGTGAAGTTCACTTCTTCGTGTCCTAGAAAATCGAAGAAGGACAAAGAACGGAAGGTGAAGTACGTCGACATGGAAGCACTTGTCAACGATGAGGATCGCGCCGTGACTTTGGAATTCGCTAAGCACAAAGCGAGATTGAGGGCACAGATCATGAGAGACATGGTTGACGACGATGATGATCAATGCGGAGATCGAGTTTCATTCGTACGGATCCCAGGAACGTCTCGGGTGGAAGAGGTTTCCTTCTACGACGGTGAGGATTCCATCGTGGAACGTGAACTCGACGCTGCGCACAGCAAGCGGATCATCAATCAAGGCGTGTTCAAATGCATGGTTCAACCAGTCATCCTCAAGAAGAAGATCAAGTTTCTCATGGACACTGGATGTGGCCATGACCTCATATCTCAGAAGAAGATCGAGAAGCACAGTCTCGAGACACTCGTGACTCCAGAGCCCATATCATTTCAGACAGCAAATGGAATCACCGATACCGATCTTGTGTCGAACTTCCAGACTGAGTCGTTCGAGGAACCGATCAACGCTTATGTGTTGGATGACACACCGTCGGTGCTTTCCATAGGCAAGAGATGCATGAACTTCAGTTACGGGTTTGTGTGGCCACCCGGAAGGGAACCATTCATGATCAACCCGCAGGGCAAGAGAATATCTCTGTTCGTGAACGGTGACATTCCGTACATTCGTGCTGGGAGTTCCAAGTCACTGGTTCATGATGATCCGGAGGCCAAAGCAATCACCGAAATCTTCAAGGGTGTGCTAACCGCGGGTGATGTTGACGTCAATGTCGCAGCTGCCGCCGAAGCTGCACCGAGCGAAATTGAAGCAGAAGAAGAAGGTGACGCTCATGAACGACCTCCTGACCCTGAACCCCAGGAACCTCCTATAGAAGAAGTACCAGAGTCCGAGGCCGGACGACCGCCGGACGACGAAGGAGCAGGAGTGGGTGAAGTTCTACTGGACGGTGACGATGAGGTGATCATTGATGTGGAAGGCGACGGTGCGCCGAGCCGCAAGGCCAGAGTCGGAACACTGAAAGCCGAAGCAAAGACGTTGGCACATCTGTGTACTCATCGCTACCGCAATCCATATTGCGAATCGTGCATACGCGCGAAGATGAAGCACTTGCGGACACAACGAGGTGCATTTCAACGTGTGATCAAACACTGGGGGGATCTCGTAACGTTCGACTTCCTCGATATGCGCAAAGCCGCCGAAGCAGGCATCGGACTCGATGACGGAGCACGTGAAGTTCTAGTCATCAGAGACATCGCCACCAAAATGATCGCAGCGATTCCCACGGCCTCAAGGAATACTGACGAGGTTGTCATGGCCATCAGACGCCTAATGGGGAGACGCAAGATTCATATGGCGTACAGTGATGAAGCACCAGAGTTCGATTCAGCCATGGCGCAGTTGAAGATCGTGATAGATCATTCCCTTCCAGGGAAACCCAGTAACAATTCACTCGCTGAACGATCAAATCAAGAAGTGATCAACACGGTCGCCGCATCCATGCTACACGCCGGATTACCCGCCCAATACTGGTCCTTTGCGCTGAATTGCGTGATGCAGAACCTCAACATTGAAGACGTGGAGGGCGATGGTGATTCAGCATGGAAACGAATGACTGGAAAGGACTTCGAGGGAAAAGCCATACCATTTGGGGCCAAAGTCTTCTTCAAGCCGACGGATACAAGGCCGAAGACATATGGCAACAAGTTCGATCCAAAGGGGATCCCAGGCATTTTCGCCGGATACATCATCACTGCTGGTCAAGGATGGTCCAAGAAGTATCGCGTATGGGATATGAAGGAGTTTGCCAATGCGAACTTGTCGATGGACGCATCTGTTCCCAGGAAGTTGATGAGACCGTACGAGACAGAGGTTATCTACTTCCCAGAGGAGATAACATTTCCCCTGAAAGCTGAGTACGAAAGGATGAACTCAACCATTGAGGGACTCAGGGACAATGTTGACCTCGCTGGCAAGGAGATAAAAGACGTCGATGACGGGGATGACGGTCCGCCTGGAGGAAATGGTGGCAACGGGGATGATGATGATCAAGACGGTCTACTTCCTCCACCGGATCCCGGAGAAGACCCTGATTTGCAGGACATAGATCCATCTGACATAGAGACGGAGCCGTCTGGCGAAGTCTTCAAGTCAGCAGAACATGAAGCCATTGATGCCATAGGAGACAAAAGACTCGACGAACTAGACGAAGAGCTAGGTCTACGTGCAGCACCGCCTCCTTCTGAACCAAAGGTCACTGGGAAAGATCGGCGATCGCTCCGCGAAGTCGGTCCAACCGGTAGACTCATCCCCGAAGGAGACATCGAAGAACCTGGAGAGATCATCAAGATCTTGAAAGAAAAGAAATTGGCTCCTGAGGAGATCGAGCATTGGAGTACAGGGAAGAAAGGGGACGGCATTGTATATCTCACTGATGATGGTGAAGCCTGCAAGATCGATAAAAGGGGAGTCCCATACAAGATCCGAAGCGACGGTCGACGAACTCTCCCTACACGGCGACCTATCCATTCCTATTCTCCGGAAGCATGGAAGAAAATGAGTGAAGCAGAGAAGAAGGCAGCGTACAAGAAAGAAAAGCGAGACAAAGCTCGAGTTGCCAAGAAGGACCGGAAGAAGGCCGCGATAGGAAAGAAGATAGTCACCAAGGTTTTGGACAACATGATCTTTCCCAAGATTGTTCCATGTGAAGAAATTGATCTGCAACTTAACGTGTCCATTGACGACGACGATGGGTGGTCCTGGGCACAGCCCTATGTGGATCAATACACACAAGAACAATTCTTGGCAGATGTCGTGCCGGCCGTTCCGGCGCATATGGTCATGGATGATAACTGGATTCCGTCTATGCCGTGTACGACTTCTCACAGAAACGTACATCGGGAAAAGAATCACGCAGGAGGATCATGCTTCAATGCCATGGTCACTCGACCCGTCACACGCAAAGAGATGGTCAATAACCCCAAGGCCATGGAAGCTTTCATGAAAGAGTGGAAGGGATTGTGGGACCAAGAGGTGTTTGATTTCTCAACTACGCGTGAATATGACGATGTCGTTGCCGAGGCAAAGAAGAAAGGTGAGAAAGTACATATGGCGCGAGTACATGGACTGATATATGAGAAGAACTATCAGCTCAAAGAGGACGATCCTGCCAGGAAGTTCAAAGGGCGAGGCGTACTACTCGGTGATCAGGTCAAGGATCAAAATATGGAAGCCGCGTTGTTTCAGGATTTGGGGAATTCCCCGGCCACGTTTGACGCCTCACGATGGGCAGATTACTACGGATGTCTCCCTGGCAACGATGTCCAGATGGCGAATGCTATCCAAGCCTACATTCAGGCGAGGTTATCGGGCACTCCATGTTGGGTTGAACTGCCTGATGAAGCCTGGCATCCATCTGCGAAACGGCATAAATTCCGTAGACCTGTATGTCGCTTGATCAAAGCTCTATATGGACATCCTGATGCAGGAACCATGTGGGAACAACATTGCCATACCGCGGTACAGAAAGTAGGATTCAAGCCGATTGGCGACGAATGGCCATCATTGTATTTCCACCCGCAGATGAAGCTCTTACTTGTCATCTACGTGGATGATCTCAAGATGGCAGGGCCCAAAGAGAATCTGCCTAAGGGTTGGGACATGCTGCGCCGAGAACTTCGATTAGAAGAAGAAACGCCACTAGGTTTGTATCTAGGTTGTCGCATCTCCAAGGGCGAGGCAACGTTGCATGACAAAACGAAGGTGCAGACCGTTACCTACGACATGGAGACGTACCTGGACATGACAGTCAAGAAGTACTGCGACGTGACTGGGTTCGATCCGACAAAATTCAAGACGGTACCATCGCCGAGTCCGGCTGAGGAGACTAAGAATCACCCAGCTCGCGCTCCGGCACAGTCAGGTAAAAGCCATCGATGCACGTGGTGTGGACACACCATGCCTGTTGATAAGGATGGTCGGCTTGTTCCGCCTCCACCTATTCCCAAGGCGCCAGAGGAAGAGGAAGTCAACGAGGCTAATCGCGGTGCACTTGCCCCGCAGGCAGCGAGCATTCTCATGAAATTGCTTTATGCCGCGCGCATTTGCCGCTTTGATCTTCTGCGCAGTATCAACAATCTCGCACGCAAGATCACGAAATGGACCAAGAAGGAGGATGCGCTGCTTCATCATCTCATGGCCTATGTGCACCAGTCCAAACATCACATGATGATTGGATGGGTCGGGAACTCCTTGGAGGACTCGTCCATCGGGCTGTTTGCAGATGCGGACTATGCAGGTTGTGGAGAAAGTTTGAAATCTACCTCCGGTGCTCACTTGCACATTCAAGGTTCTCACACAAGATTTCCCTTGGCGGGACTTAGCAAAAGGCAGGGGTGCTTGAGTCACTCCACACCTGAGGCCGAGATTGTCGCGGCCGACTTTGCCATGTCACGTCTTGGATTGCCTGCTATCACGTTGTGGCAGCAGCTTGGAGGTCAAGACCCCAACTTCGTCTTCTACGACGACAACCAGACCATGATCGGGGTGATTCGCACGGGCAAGAATCCGACAATGCGTCATTTGGAGCGTACCCACGGCATCTGCATTGGCTGGATGCACTCTATCTTTCAGGAGGGTTACGTTTCTCTTGCTTATGAGGTCACTGCCAAGATGTCGGCGGACATACACACCAAATCGTTCAAGGATTCCGTATCCTGGACACATGCGTGTCAACTTATCAACATTTTTCCGCCGGCCCTCATCGGCTCCCAAGAGATTATGGATCTGATGCGCCCTACTCATACCCAGAGCACGGATGAGAAGGGTCAACAGCACTACTCGTTCAAGAGCGAAGTGCCCTGTTTTCCTTACACGCAGACGCCGATCCTCCCTCAGGTGTTGTATCGCGCTGGCTTGTCGAGTAAGGAAGGCTTGCAAGAACATGACAGTGTGGACCCCATCCTGGTTGTCAAGTTCCCGCGCATGCTGCGGGGGCCGCCTTCCGCGTTGCCGCCTGGTCGCTACCTTCGGTCGACTTGGATTCTTCGTGAAGGGCAGTGGCACCAAATGGAGGACCGTGCTGCTATCCTTGATCAACCGGGCAAGTTCGACCGCTATGTGGAGCGTGCTGTGTTTCAGTACCATCCGGTACGGGGACATTTGCGCCCGGCCGCTATTTCGGAAGTCCTTGCGCCGCCGTTTCTGCCTCCTCCTGCCCCGCCGTTGGGCCAGTCTTATGTGCGCGCCCTGCCCGCCAAATGGCGTGCGGTGGTTGTCACACTGGCGCGTGCCATCCATGGGGGGTACCAGGGCTTTACATTACCTCTTTGTTTCAACGGCCTGTCCAAAAGTCAAGCCTCCCAATTCGGCTATGACCAATGGTCGTCAGTGTACGAGGATGTATGGCATGATGCGGCCGAACAGAAAAGGGAATATCAAGGGTATGATGGAGCAATTGTGCCTCACGTGGTTGATTTCGCCGAAAACAAACCCAAGGAGGGCCTGGTGATCCAATTCCTCGACCACGATGGAGGGTTGGTCCATACTTACAAAAATCCTTACAGCCGTTGGAAATACCGTATCACTATCAAAGATGCTCCAAAGGCAGTGACGGTGTGGACATTGGTAGGAGTCGATGAGGAGAACTGGTGGAATGAGTATGCTCCTGGCAAGGACTGCATTGCGCAGCATGCTCCCGATTCTCACTACGACCCTGGGATGCAAGTGAATGTTCTGAGTATGGGGCGAGAAGTTGACGACGCCATGTGTGCCTACCTCTTCGATGTGGTGGAAGCAAGGAAAAACAACCCTAACTCCGTGATCTTCGTCGGTGCGGGGGTGTTAGGCAAGAATTCGTGGCTGAGTCGGAAAATCGCCAACAACCCTGAAAGGGCCAGATTGCGGACGGACTACCCATGGGGGGAGGTCGTCCAAAGAATTGCACGCAGAGCGGCATCGTGGGGAAACCAAGTCATCATTGAGGTGCCTCCTCGCGTACAAGTTCAAGAAACCAAGCAGTACAAGGGACTTCAGGAAGACGCCGTGTGGAAGAGCATCAAGATCCAAGGGTGTACTCACGGGCAACGTTATATCTTCCGAGATCCTGTATCTCCCGGAACCGCCGTTGAGCTCGGCTACTGCAGGGATGAATGGGAGTACTTTGCCGCGAACGTCGCGTTGCATCCTAAGTCGTCTGACATGTGCTCAGCCAAAGATGTGTGCACATGACTGATGCGGACGCTAAGGATCGATCTGATAATTGCGAGTTAACCAGTCAAATTTCCAGGAGATTGCTTAAGACCTTGAAATTTCAGGCAACGGGCGACGGGAAATTGGTTGCAATGCCGTCAAAGGCTGAAGGACGAAAGCCTGACCGCATAATTGTTGACCTTTGTGGCATGGGCAATGGCTACGCCGTGTCCAAGTCCACTAAGGGATGCGCTCGCATTACATGTAAAGAGCTGATTGGCTCCAGTGCCGACGAGGATAAGCTTGTCGGTGCAATGAAGAAGTCGTGCCGGAATGACCTGCGCACACCTGTGCTGTTCGTGGCATCGCTTTTGCGATCAGGTGCCAGTCCTGGAGGTAGCGAAGGGGCTTGCGTGGGGGGTGAGAAGCGTTCCGGTGGGAAGTACAAAGTTTTCAGAAGTGTCTTGAAATCTCTCAAACGCCTGCTGAAGAAGTGTGCGGAATTTTCCGACGTCTATTTTTCGCTTGACATGCCTTCTTCATGTTCATGTTGGTCTTGGCCAGAGTTGCATGCTCTTGTTTCAAGTGGCAAGGTGACAAAGGTTAAGGTTGATGATCATGTTGGTGCTGATGGCGATGGTGGTGGACGCAGGATCATGTTCTCTAACATGCCCGAGGCGGATCGTTTGCTGGTGAAATCATCTGGTTGCTTGGACCATGAAACGGGGAACAGTTTGTCGCAGTGCATTGAGGCGTCATGGCGGTCAATTGCGAAGAATGTTCGCAGCCTTGTTCGAGCTCATGCTAGTCTCAGTCGTGACGCACATGAATCTGAGGACACTGCATGGCAGCAACGTCAGTGTGTAAACGCTGATGGAGGGGCTACTAGACAGCCCCGACTAAGGAACAACTAAGGTCTGACCTGACTGATCGGGGAAGGGTGTCTCTTACAGAGTACCTGGAACCGTGAAGTCATATAGGGGTAGGTACTTCTCTCCCACGGAGGAAGGACCGGGTCCCGAGCCATGGAAGAAAGCTACAATGCCTATGAACTGTCCTTCGAAGGAGTGGCCCATGAAGAAGTTTTCCCACCTGGTGGAATGATGCGGACGTTCATGAAGTTCCACACGTTTCTGCAGATGTACTCTGAGGATTCGTCGCAGAGCGTACCGCTCCCGCCAAAGATTACGAAAGACAAAGTGGTCGACAATGATCTCATCCGCACGTGGGCAGCATTCAAAGCACCGCCGCTGGTCTTGCTATTCACTTGCGCAAATCTGTCGTCAGGAGGGGACCTGTCCATTCGAGTTCGAGAGATCCTCAAGGCTTGCTTATTTGCCGCCCCGGAGGAGTACATGAACAAACCCTATGGGGAGATCCTCGCCATGGTCATCAAATTTGGTGGAGGCCTCAAGCACGTTGTTGCTGATTACGGAGGGAAGTTCCATGCCATCACAAGGTTTATGGTGGATGAGGAAGTGATCCGTGATGATGCAAAGCTGGCTGTGGTTGAACTGGAACAAGAAAGGCAACAAGTTCGGTTCGATTTGAACACCGCGACCAGGAACATTGTCAACGCGGATGTTTACTACAATCTCGCCGTCCTCATCAACTCCGTGGAGACGCCTTACCAGGCCGTGACAGATACAAGAATTCAGCAGTGGTATACGGTGAACCAGGACTACTACCACAAGTTGCCTATGTCAGGCAGGGCACCCGACCAATCCGACTTGTTGGGAGAGCTTACGTTACGTAGGGTGTGCAAGCTGATGTACATGTTCGCAAAGCATACTGGATATGGGCTTCGAACCTACAACCAAGAATGTGCAGCGAACAGCGACGGCGCTTCGCCGATCAATGTCCACCAGCTGGCTTTGATGATGCGCACAATGCCCCAGGGCATGGGACATCCGCTCGCCTTTGCGATGAACTCGCTCCAGGCATTCAGCATATGTCTCTACGTGCTTCATTCCTATGTGTCGTGGGTAGATCCACACAGTGGGCTCCCGCATTACCGATGGACTACTGAGGTGCTCCCCGATTCCGACTATACCACGTATGCCTTTCTCAAGCACCATGTGGAAGCAGTATGTGCAGCTCAAGACAAGAACGGATTCCAGTTGCCGGAGACGTTCCGTGGCTACGCCTGGAACCAATGCGGAGTCGAATCTGGATACGTGGCTGACTGCGCTACCAAACGTGACACCTTGGGCATATGGGAAGCTGAATTCCAACAGATGAGAGCACCGAGTCCGCTGATGCAAGATGATGGCCTATTTCCGCCCAATCTTCAACGGCATCCTAACTGGGTATACGCGTCGGGGAGAGTTGCGATGCCTACGGCAAGCAATCTCGAACCGGAAGGAATCGTGCACCCTGAACATGGAAGGACGCCGGGGCAAGCGCGGGACTCCGCCACAGAACCTCGTGCCTCTCCAAGCCACGGACCAAAGAGGGCAAGGACGGACGAGGCAACGGCGTCGGCATCGTCATCTTCTGCAGCACCTCCTCCACAACAACAGCCTCCACAACCGGAAGAGGAACCAACGCAACCGGCATGGGAGGAAGCTCCAATCCCTGCTGGCGCTCAGGAAAGCTGGTATCATTATGTCAACATCATTGAGAAGGGCTGTCGCTCTGCTTTGCTGGCGACGATCCGTGATCGCGACGAGTACCCGGCTACCATTGACGAGACGCCAAAGTTTGTGGCCAACCACGACGTGGGGACCACGCCTATTCAGCATTACGTCAGAAGACTGGTGACCTATTTGGCAAGGGTTCGTTCCGTTTCCCAAAGTGATGACAAAGGTCTCAATCTGAAGGTCTACGTGAAGCTGAACACAAAGGCGTGGCTTCGGATGTACTCACGACTATACCACGCACTGGCGTTGGTGTCATGCGTGCATCTTCCTTCTCCTCCAATGCTTACCTCGGCAGTAATGATCGAGGCAGATCGCGACCTTGTCGAGAGCGATTCCGTTCCGGAAGAGGCGAAGGTCAACACCATGAACACGCTGAATGGATTTCGCAACAGTTTGGGTATGGGTGGCAAACCCGACGCCGTGACTATGCGCTCTCAGTGCACGATCCTCGTTCAGGACTTTGACATCATCGCAAGAACTAGAGGATCAACGCACACGCTGAGAGAGAACCTCAGCATGCATGGATGGAGCGAGACTCACATTGTGAGCCCGTCGATCACTACAGGAGCAAATTACAACTTTCAAGTTACGAAAGGGTCATTGGAATCGGTGAATGCCACATTGGACGGTTTGTCTGAAGAGCAAATCGCAACCGTCACGTTGCACTACCATCTGTCTCTCCAAGCAATCCTCATCGAGAACATGTCCTTTCCGATGAGTGACGTTGGTGACGGAGCGGCAATTCGTGTCAGGTTGCAGCAACAGCTCAAGGAAACGTACGTTGACCCTATCATCGCAGCAGGGAAGCGTACCACGCGCCCTCCAATTGTCAACATCAACCACGACCTACGGTTCGTTGGAGCAGCTAGCAACTACCTTCTCAAGAAGGCTTCTATGTTCAACGGTTTCCACGCGCTGGGAATGTACATTGAACTGGAGTTGCGGGCCCGAGCATGCGTGGTGATTCATGGATCTTCGTTTTGGTCGAGAATGTACAGCCAGATGAAACATTCGTCGTCGAGCGTACATTCGCTGTCAGCCGAAAAGCTGCCGGCACCGGACTCTCGAGTCAGGTTCAAATTGGGCTACGCTATCTATGAGAAGCAGCTGTTCAGCGAGAAGATGGTATCCGCGTGTTTTGTCGAGGCATCGAGAATCCGCTCATGGGACGAAAGTGTCCGCGTCGATACAGTTGCGCACCCGTCGCTCGTCGAGATCTGGGAGGACAAGAGTGAAGTCACCACGTCCACAAAGATTTCGCAGACATGGTTCACGGGAGAACAGCAACAACAAATCAGGTCCGGTGCCCAGGGCGATACAGTTGCTGAGTCGTCCACGGTCACTTGGCAGGACTTTGACATCGCCATGACTGTTCCCGAAGCCTACTATGACAACAGGCACTATTGGTTCAGGATCGACACCTACGCGACCGCAAACACTGGCTATGTCAAAGGGAGAGCGTTCTATTGCCCAGGCTGTGACGCTATGAAATTGGCTGAGTGCTACGCACAAGCCTTCTTCAAGCCAACGGGAAACGGGTACCCTGGACACTGCATTGGATGCGCACACACTTCAGCTTTGAAGGTGCAGCATCTCATCAACTCCTTCAACGACTTAGTCGCGTCCCAGAAATACACCTTGGCGTGTGCAAAGCACCTCTATGACCTGAGGCTTCAATTTGTGGACCCTCGTCAGGACATCAAGGAGTTCCTCAATGCATGTGCGGAAGTGACCTACGAAGACATTGGCAAAACGGTTTCTCACTACGGTGGTCTCCGGATTACAGCCAGTCAGGCCATCGAGTACGCGGCATGGGGAAAAGCCAAACAGTTGGCATGGGACAGAGGATGCGATTCCGAAGGGAAGACCTGCTACATCTGCTACTACGATGCCGGGAACTGCGCTTATGCTGGTTTCATGAGAATGCTTTTGACTCCGGAAGAGCGCCAAGAATGCTACAGAGGGTCAGCTTTGCCTAAGGAGGAACTCTTGGGCGACACATTGGAGCTGGCACTCGGGCTTCTTACAATAGCGATGAGGTATCCAAATCATTTTCCAAATTGGGGTGGTCTTGAAGGGGCAAATGCGTGCGTGAAAGGAATCGAAAGATCATTCTTCCGCTATGCGTCGGCCGAGGCTATCGAGCTCATCACGGTTGACTCCCCACGCAAGAGGACACCACCCAAGAAGAATGAACAAGTCGCTGAGATCGTCAACAACTTGTCCGCTGACCTCGTGATTGATTTCACTGTGATCGTCGATGGTGATGTCTACCCCGTAGAAATTGCAAGGAACGACGAGACACAGGCCGTTGACAACGTCACGGGCGATCCAGGGGTTTCAGTTGCACCACCAATACCGACACAGGACGTTGACGTGGATGCGCAACCTGAAGAAGAACAGGGTGCTGAAGAGCCCGATCCCAGGCAGAGAGTTCGTGAGGTGCTCGTCACACAGCTTCAGGACTATGTGGGAATACTTGCTCAGGGCGAAATGTCGGTCGGGAGCAATAACTTCATGTTCTGCATTGCTTGTGGCAGTGAATCACATCATCTGTCCGATTGCACCGAAAATGCTGCAACCCGAGATCTGATACTTCGAAGCATTCAGGTCATCAGGGACAGCCTTCTTCGTTATCCACGTCGACCACCTACGCAACAAGCTGAGCCAATGGACGTTGATACCACAGACCATGTGAGTGTTGCTTCCTCGGACCGACGACCCAAGGCCAAAGCCCGACCGCGACGCGGAGGCGAAGCCGTTCGGGGTGATGTGGTCTTGATTCGTTACGAGAACAAGCGCAACCTATGCACGGAAGTGGAGAACCGTCGAGGCTTACATGACGCTTGTGGTGCACCGCTGCGGGAAATGGGACCCGAGAACAGTCAGCGGGTGGTGGATCTCATTGAGCAGCTTTCGGACCATCGTGACCGACGACTGCCTCAACGAGGAGATCGTCCAAGCTTCGAGTATGATGAGAATACTCAACAATGGGCAAATTCAGGCTACGAATCCATCGGCGGCGGAAGGCCTATCCGATGCGGAATTCTTGATCTGATCCCAACCAAGGGTGCAAGCTTCATCAACAATCGATGGGACATCGTGAATGAAGTTGTCCTTCGCAACATCAACCGTCATCGAAGAATGAACGCAGAATGGGCGCTATCCTGCATTCAATCTGACTTACGCCACAGAATTGCCAGGCGCCCAGGTTCGGAATGGCTTGACAACCGGTGCCAAGTGGCATTCAGCAGCGTTATTCGATGTGATGAAGGAGGGTGGGTGCTGATAGAGGACTTGGTGAGGCATGAGCAACTATGGACCCACGAAAGTAGACGCATTACCGAAGCGGTATCAAGGACCGACGAGTACCAAAGGAAGAGAGTGTACAATGAGAGACTGCAGTTACTGTTCCAGGGGAATATGCTTGCAGCCACGAAACGCCACAAGGCCAAGATCCGGCTACAATTCTTGGGTGTGAGAGTGAAGAACCCCGGCACAGAGACTCTTGGATCTGCGAACTCGAACATGTTGGTGTCGGTTCCAGATCAGATCACAGAGATCCAGAACAACGACCGTTGCCGACACAATCAGAGGTACCTGAACGTTTGCAACGGCTGGGTGAAGCCATGGGCTGTCAGGGCCACAAGTGGTCACTCTACGCACTCCGATCCCCAGAACAATTTGCTTCAGTTGGACAAGGACCGGTTCGCAATATCTCCATCTATGACCCTCTTGACACGTCTCGGGGGCGCGTTCCACGCTACGGCATGCCGCAACTTGGATTCTATCGTTCTGCAGGGCGTCATGCCTGGTTCGGAGGATCCTGACGGGGACTTCGACCAGCGACGTCGATTTCAGGACAACCGAGGTGGCAGACTCCACAGTTATTGGGGGGTATTCGCGCCGTTCGATGACCGGAACGCAACGACCAAAGCTCGGGTACACGGGCCGCAAGCCAAGCACATGCCCCTTGTGGTCCTCCATGTCGCTTCGACAGATCTTGCCCGAGAAGGTGGACGTATCACTGACAGCGGTGTCATCATCCTTGGTCGAACGATATCGTTCCAGTTCGTGAAGGAGGTATGGTTTTGCGTCCCGAATCCTCAGGATACACATTCGTTCGCTCTGGTGGAAAAGATCTATGATGAACGATTGGAGAAAGAGATGGTGTTGGACTACAATGGATCTCCATTGCTTCCTGAATTCGAGAGATATCGAACACCAAGCAAGATCATGGAATTGCTTTGCGAGATGCCTCCTGGACCCCATGACACAAGCAAGGAGCAGATAATGCGAGACCTTACCACTGTTTTGGAGGCCCACAGGGAGAACACAGTTCGACATCACTACATGGACAAGGGCATCAAGTTTGTCATCAAGAACTGGCGACCCGAAGATCTACGAAGAGATGAGGATGGCAGGAGAATGAGGGTATGCCCAGCGTGCTACAACATTGTTCCAGCATGCTTTTCTCGATGCACATCCTGCTGGTCACAATTCGTTTCTTGCGGATACTACCAAGGTACTCCACAACGGGATACTCCAACGGAGATCCCAAGTGACTTCATTGCTCAGACGATGGAAGCTGCGGCAGCAGCAGTACCTGAGGCAACCGTCGAGGAACAGGAAGCCATGGAAGCGGAATCGGTTGCGGAACCCGAAGCAATTCCAGAACCATCCGTTGCTGGTGATGACGATCCAGAACAGGAACCTGATGAAGAAATGGACACGGAACCGGGAGAGGACTTTGACGACCAAGTACCAGATGCGGTGGCACAGGAACGACGTCCCGTCCTCATTGCCGGTCAGTCTTTGAACATCGACCCTGAACTGCAAATCGCCCGCACTGCCATGCAGCCGCCCTACTACCACGGCAAACGGAACGCCCGTTGCATCGACGCCAACATGGCCGCTCTTTCGTACATGGCGTTCGTTGTATGCAGAACCATCTACAAAGCTTGGTCAGGATTCGCGAAATGGGCGACTATGCCGTTGTTTCAGATGAGAGAGAATTTCGCACATGGCCAACGCTATGATGTGCTCGGAAAGTGGGGAACTTTGGCTGGAGTGGACAAAGAAACAGGTGTGAGCAGGGACGTGACTGATGAGGAGATCCTTCGCTTTGCTAAGGAGCCTGAAAACCTCAAGTCGTATGATCCCAACGGGACTTACACTTTGAAGCGCTTCCGGACGAACCAGATGCTTTCGCTATTGACACGGGGAGCCAACATGATGGGAATCGGCAGAGATAACTTCAATCCAACCACGTACTTGAAGAGTAACAAGGATGAAGACGTGAAGGCAATGCACTTTTGTTGCCTCAACGTCTTATGTGAGGTTATCCCGATGGTGACAGGACATCAACAATTTTCGGTACTACGAAACACGCCAACTGGACCAGTGGACTTTCTGTACATCGACCCGGTCGGCATCCTCTTGACTCATGCAGATTATTCCGTCCAGACCGTTGGATTGCTGGTGGACCACAACGTGCAAATGCCAGCGCACTTCATGGACAGATTGGTCAAGTCTAGAGTTGAAAGACAGCAAAATCCGAATACTCGACGTCCTGAAGCATTACATCACATTTCGGCTGAAGAGTATCTCCCTCCGGGTGGTACTTCCATCATGGACACGCCAGTCACTACGGAGGAACGTGCAAGCGCTTCCTCGGCAAAGGGACCTTCAAAAGGACGTGAGAGAACCGGAGATGAGCAACATGGTGGCTGGAACACCAATTCCTACCACGACTACATCGCCGGCAAAGGCCGAAACAAAGGCAAGGACAAAGGAAAGCAGAGGAACCAGTATCCAGAGGAGAACCTCCGGCCCTGGGAACGCGATCCTACGTCAACGCGAAGATGGTGGCGAGACAACGCATGATCTACATCATCTTCCAGCTTGTGACCTCTGTGCTTCGCACGTGGCATTCCATCGCGAATGCTTCTTTCTTCGGTGGCGCCTGATTCGTTTGCCATTTCAGGGGATCGTTACCGACGTAGATGAGTGTCACAACGTTTCTAATTGGGATGCAAAAGCTCTGATCTATGCGTCAAAGTTGCGGCGGAACAAATTTTCTGATATTCCTATCGTGCCATCTTCCGGGTGAGCAGCGTCGGAGACGCAACTCATGGGGGGTGCGAACGGACTGCGATGCCTTGTCAAGTTCTAAGGTGTCACTATAAGAGCTGTGAGCAAGACCGTGTAAAGTGCAAGGGAAGGGGGCACGCCACGCGTCCCTCGTCTCTAGGAGTAGGCTTGTGGTAGTGCTACGCACACCGCAATGCCTATCCATCCTTTCAGTATGACCGCCCATGCAACGTTTGGCTCAAGAATGAGCACAAGCTCTAGAAAGCATTGCCCATAGCTAAAGAGCTATAATCTTCTGTGATTCTCCGAGTAGACAGAGCTATCCCGTGCACAGACGATCCACCGCCGGCCGTGAGTGTGCAAAACGAGCGAACGTTGGATCTGCCTGCATAGGAGTGCGTGTGTGGAAGTGGAAGTAACGGTGATCCAGCTTGTGGAAGGCAACCACGCCAACAGTCAATACAGCTCTTTGTGGGGTGAGCGATACAGAACATTACCAGGATCAAATCCCCACGCAGACACAATCATCAAGATCAAGTTGTGTCGGACACATGACTCAGGGCTGTTGTGCATAAACATAACAGAAGGCTTGATTCAGGTTAAGCAACCCCGCCTCATAAAGGGTTTCCAGATTCCCTCGCCGCCAGTTCCTATGTTTAGGTCTGCCGCCGCTGCCACGTTAGCTCACTCAGGACCTGTGAGCGGACCCCCCGGAGATGCAGCAGCGACAGATGATGCAGCGGCAACAAGTCGCAGTCACAGTACTGTAGGTGCAGGCCATGGTCACAGCACTGTAGGCGTAGGCCACGGTCACAGCTTCACAACGTCAGCTGAGAATCGCAACAACACTAAGCGACGTATAAGTGTAGCGTTCCCTAATCATTGTATGGTAGGCACGTCCGTAGGAGACACGGAGCCCACCGCGATGGCCGCAGCAGAGGGGCAGCTGCCTAAAAGGCGCCCCCCACGGCGAAGGCTGCACCGAAGGCACCTGCAGCGCCGGCGCCTGGCCACAGTGCCACGGCGAAAGCACCCTCGGGCGGCTATAATGCCGCTCCCGATCCTGTGCCCCAGCCGAAGGCGCCGCCCGGCTATGTGTCGGCGACCGCGCCAAAGGGGCCGCCACCCGGGTATAACCCGGGGATTCCCGCTGCTCGTGCCACAGTGCACCCGAAGACTATCGCCCAAGGCCACCGCGACTTGGCCGCCTTCGATGCGAGAGTGAAGCGAGACCCGCATGGGCGACCCCTGGTTATAATGCCAGGTGCTGGACCGCACGGCCCCGAGCTGGACACGCCGTTGCCTGCATCCTTGTATAATCCGGATTTGAAGCTGCAGCCACACTATGCGGGGGATACAACGAACCCGGACATCATCATTGATGTTTTTACATGGGGTTTCGACCGCCATGCCTGGTTGCAGTGTGTCAGGGGCAGGTGGACCGCTGATGAGCTCTTCGCACAGCACGAAGAGATGGAGACATACGCCATAACGACGCATGCATCTGCCACTAGCTATATGCTAGTGATGTTGGACATGGTGTGGCTAAAGGACGACAGAAGGGATGGCATGACGCCCGCCGAAGCCCAACGTGCCAGCGATGAACAGAGGGACCGCGCAAAGCATGTTGGGTCGAACCCCGATATAATTCGGGAGAATGCCGAGCACCCGAACCTGATCGCGCACGCCAGGCATATTCTGGCGAACATCCTCGATGCCAAGGATGCGGGAATCAGGTCCATTGCAGTCCACGTAGTTTGCAAGGCCAACAGACACAGATCTGTTGCGTCGGGTATCCTTACCCATGCAATGCTCATGGAGCTGGTGCCGGACTGCTCTATCAGCCTCACCCACATGAGCGCGGCAAATAGCTGGCCGTATATGGGGCCAAAGGCGTGCAAGGGACAGTGCCCCCGGTGCTTGCATCGTTCTCCGGGCGTTGTCGAGGAGGTCAACGAGCTCTTGAAGGTTTTCGTTGACGCCGTCCGCACAGCCGGACCGGAGGACAACGAGTGTATTCTTGTTGTTGAACCGCGGTGTGCACGCCCCGAAGATCAGCCTACATATGCTGAGAGGTACCATGAGCGCATGCTCACCGAGGGCCGCATACCGGCACCGGTGACAGGCGTGGGACCCCTCGACAGGCCTCCCAATACGGGAGAGACAGCATTCCAGGCTGCCACTCGCATGGGCCTGGCAGGCAAGACCCACACACAGTATGTGGCGAAGTATGATCCGGATTCGCTCACTGCAGCCATGAATCGTGCACAGGGCACAGACCCTGGTGGCCGCCTACCTTCGGTTACCTTTAGCTCGGGACCTAATCCCTCCTCGGGTTCAGGTAGCGCTAGTGTAGGTGCAACCGCTAAGGACGCAGCGATTCCCACAGCGGGACCGAGGCACACGCCGCAGCCGCCCCCGGCAAAGACCGGCGGAGCGCAGGAGCGAGCAGCGACGCCGACAGGGGCGTCGAAGATTCGCAAGCTCGAAGCTGAGGTGCACGACCTCACTGGTGCGAATCGCTGCCAAGAAAGCACTATAAGTGACTTGAGGAAGGCCCTGCACGATGTGAAGCGCCAGCGCGATAATGCGCTGAGAGCCGGGCCGTATAGGGCCGAGGCGGAGCTGCATCGAGTCACGAGGCGCTCCAGATCGCGTCGCAGGCGGAGGGATAGTACCTCCTCGGAGCGGGGCCACCGTCGCGAGCACACCCGGGAATGGGACCGCACCAGAGAGCGGAGACGGATGGACTCCAGACCTCGGGATAGGTCCGAGGCGCCACCCGGCAGCGCCTTTCCAGATGGGGTCGCAATCGCCCAGCCCCGGAGGGCGCTGAAGCAGATCGGGACACAGTTCCCGAGCGCCGGAATCCGCGTCCCTCCGCACGGCCGGAGGAGGAACATGAGCCCGACAAGGGCAAGGGCAAGGGCAAGGCGCCGCCCCACAGTGTCTACGACGAGGTCGAGTACCACGGTGATGCAGGCACAGGAGACTGGGATGCACCGGGACCCAGGAGCCGCCGGAGCCACCGCGCTTTCGAGGAAGCTCAGGCAGTGCTGGCTATCACAGGATGCCAGACCGTGAGAATCCACACCGCCCGATGACGCAGCGCGAGGCATGGTGGTATTTCCACGGCGATAGGCCGTCGGGTGAGTGGACAGATGCGGAGTGGGCCGACTTCCGCCGCCAGTTCCCTAAGCCACCGGGCCAGGGCAAGCTCGTCGATATTGACGAAAGGATTTTCTCAATCGACGTGGGAGCCATCGAGCTCAGCCCCGACATAGGTTTCGGGTGGAACAGGCGCATTGTTTTCCAGGACTTCCCTGACGGCGTGCTCACCTCCATATTTGAGGTGTTGAACGAAAAGCCTGCGCCAGCGTGCTGGATCGGTCCATATGCACCGAGGCGCTTCTGGGCTGGTGACAAAAATCACCATGAGCTAAGCGAACGGCACAACATAAAGTGCACTGTGGTCACCCGCCACACGGGCCGTTCGTACAAGCCTACGGGCAAGCTACGGGACATAGATCCCATAGGATATTTGTTCTCCCATCCTGACCCCGCGGACGGCTCCAGTTGGACGTATGAAGGCACATGCTTTCCGCCGGGGTCAGACTCCGAGAAGGTGCCCACCGAAACCGGTGGAGCTGAACAGGCCTGCCCAACGCAGGAGCCGACGGAAGACGGCGCATACGTCGCGCTTTGGGTCTTCCCCTTGGCGTTTGACTCGGCCACGATGCCCCACCAGATCGAGGACACAGATGCCTTGAGTGCAGTGTACATCCCGGGCACAGACCCGCGGGCATCGACGATTGCTGCCTTCGCCGGCCCGGGCACAGCCCCGGAGGGTGACGTTTCACTCATGGAGACGGACGGAGATGAGCGCGATGCAGCATACATGGCCGTCTGCAGTGGGGAGTGGGTAGGACAAGCCAGCCAGGTTTCGTTTCCAAGTCCCGATCCTTTAGAAGACCTTCCCCACGGTAGCAGCGCAGCCTCTGGGCCCTCAACCGCTAGCTTAAAGAAGCTTAGCAAGTCCCAGTCGAAGCACCTCATTTCAAGCCTTACCGAAATGGTAGCTGGGGATGCAGTGCTTAAGGCAATTGTGTATAACGCTGCCATGCACGAAGCTGATCACTTGATAAGACTGACCGAACCCTCGGCACAGGTCCTCGCGAGCGTGATCAGCGAGAGGCAGAACGGGCCACCGGGCCTCGTGGTTGCCAGGTTTGAGATTTCCACCGAGGAGTTGTGTTTGGAGCTTGAGTGTGTAGCCGATACTCTCAACATCCCGATCATATTGGTCACACCGAATGGCTATCCAATGCTTGAGGACACTGTTACCTTGAGGGGAGATATGCATAGTTCAGGTATAGGCCCGGAGATTGAGAAAGCCTTGGATACATTCCAAGCGTGGACAGAGTCTTACGGGTATATCCCCCGTAGCTACGTTGATACGGATAGTACTGACTTTTGGGACCTTTGTCGTACCATTTCAGAGGAGTACTACATCAACGCATTTAGCCGAACTTGCTTTGTCGGCGACGCCCAGGACACAGATCCTGAGGACATCAGCGAAGCAGAGCTGGTGCCCGACGCTGAGATGCCTCAGCGAGGTGCCCATGATGAAGTGGACAATGCCGGTGGCGCACTGACGCCCGAGGAAAGAGAACGCCTCATTCTGGAACAATTTCCGTTTCCAGGAACTCCGAACACAGAGGCGGAGCGCCGAGCGGCGTGGAGATCGTTACCGCAACGAGTCCGGGTAGCTATAAGGCGCCTGCACCGATCCTTTGGCCATCTGCCAAACGCAGTCCTGACACAGGTTCTGAAGCAGGCCCGGGCGAGCAAAGATTTCATCGCCGCCGCCGGACTTTACAAGTGTAAGGTCTGCCTGGACACAGCTCCAGTGCCCAGGCATCACCCAGTCGCTGGGGATAGCGTGTTTCCAAAAGAATTCAACCATACGATAGGAATGGATGCGCTCGAGGTCAAGGACTTCTTCGGAAATCGCTAAACTGCTGTCAATATAGTTGACATGGGAACCAGTTTCCAGCAAGTTGTGCTCGTGAAATCTGGAGGAGGCAACCCAAGTGCCCGCCAGTGCGTGAAATGCCTGATCGACAGGTGGATCAGCTGGGCTGGACATCCCAAAGTCATAACTACTGACAGAGGGACGCATTTCAGAGGAGAATTTTCAGAGTATCTGGCACAGCATGGTATAATCCATAAGAATGCCCCTCTCGAGAGCCCGCAGACCATCGGAAAGGTCGAGCGCCATGGTGGTCTTGCCAAGGCCATCATTAGGAAGGTCGCGCAGGAGGCTCAGCCCTCGAATATCGAGGAGATGGAGGCGGTCGTTGCCGAGAGTGTTACTACTAAGAACGAGCTTAGTAGACACCAAGGGTTTAGCCCAGCACAACATGTGTTGGGAAAGCAGCCTCGAACACCAGGTTCCGTGCTAGATGAATCCGAAAGCCTTGGTACATTGTTCTTCGGCACAGAGCACGGCAGGAAGCCAAGAAGGCCTTTGTCCATTTAGAGACTTCTCGCAAAGTGGCCAAAGCGTTACAGCGTAATGCAGCCCCTCTAGACACCGACTATAAGGTTGGTGATTTAGTTATCTACCGCCGAGACAACGTCCCTGGCAGCCCAGGTGTCGTATGGTCCACGGTTAGCCGCGTCATAGGACGCGAGGCAGAGAATGCGTACTGGGTATTACACGAGAATATCCCTGTACTAGTGAACGCTAGGAAGATGCGCCCAGCTGATGAAGTCGAAGTTGCAGCGCATCGCGTTTTGGCAGGTGAACCAGTGCTTCCGGAAGCCATCGTACATGGGCCGGAACAAAGGTTCCAGGATGAACGCGTAGCGGACCCGGTCACAGCACCGGCGACGCCACGTCCAGTGGCCGTAGCTGCCCCGCTTACACCGGCGGTCGCGTCTGATGTGCCTATGCCAGCACCATCGACGCCAGCAATGATGCCCGGCACACCGATGCCAGCGCCATCTACTCCCGCAAGGTTTCGCGCCAAAGATAAGACGGGCGAAACCGCTCGGTCGCGATCACCAGTAGGAGGCCGTGATGACGCACTAGTTGCGGAAGAGCTTGATCAAGTAGAGATCATGGCAAGAGGCCTGATAGATGCTCAGGGTTTCTCCCCAGATGAGTGTCTGGCCCTCCTTCGCGCTTTTGACCGCGACCGACGCGAGGCGTACACGCGCCCGCTCCTAGATGATGGAGATCCCGGGAGCATAGCCCTCGCGGTAGGAGTATATCGACACGGTGGTCTTGTTGGTGTCTCTGGACCGACGCGCGAGAGGCCGTCGTTCGCTATGTACCTCAACCACTACCTCTTGCATCACAGTATGCAAGCCGGACACCACCTCCCACAGTGGAGTAGCGTTCAGCTTACCAACAGAGGCGCAGAGGCCCATAGAGACCTAACGAACACTCCTGGCTCGTTTAACTACACTATAGGTGTGGGCGAGTATCGTGGAGGCGGTCTATGGGTGGAAGAAGCCACGGGTACAACTCCCGTGCGTGTTCAGAACGCGACAATGCATGGCACCGTCCATGATACTAAGAACAAGGTTCTTAAGTTTCGCCCAAAGGACGTGCACATGGTCGCGCCGTTCGTAGGAGAACGATACAGCATCTCCGCATACACGGTGAGTGATCTCGGCAAGTTGTCTAAAGATGACATACAGCTTTTGTCGGATCTAGGCTACCCCATATACAGGGATACGCCTAATACCTTTGGCAGGAAGAGCGATGGGATATATACCATGGGTCATTCTGACCTCCCCATCGAGTTGTTCCTAGAACGCATTCACGAATACGGGATCAAAGAAATCGTTGACTGCAGGAGTCACCCGTATAGCGTTCGGCATCCACAATACAATTGTGATGAGCTTTCTGCCACATGCTTTGCAAAAGGAGTTGTGTACAGTCACGCCCCCGAGTTAGGCAATAGGAACCGGGGCGGGATTGAGGCCAACCTGCAGACAGACCAGGGGCTCTGTACGATCGCTAGGATAGTTAGCGAGTCTCACGACGATTTTCACCGGACACTTCTCTTGTGTTCGGAGGCCAGTTGGCGGCGATGCCATCGGCGAAATATCGCCCAGCACCTATGGCTCGAGCACTCGAAACTCGCGGAGCACATACGTGCTAACGGACTGCCAGAGGCCCATCCGTGTCACTATGCCCCTGAGGAGGACGACGGACTGGCAGCAGCATCGCACACAGCTGCGATTGGCACGACAGCGCCAGCAGTTGAGCTCTCGGATGGTCGCGAGGCGGAATCCAAGGCCTTTGCTCTCACCCCTGATGGGGAAGATGCCTTCGGCTCTAACGTCGATGTTGGCTATATGGCTTCACTCTTGGACCATCACAAGGCTCCTGTGGAGGTGCAGTTGGGCCTGGATGCTGCGATGAAGACTGAGTGGCAGAAGTACACCGAGTTCAATGCGGTGGTCCCTTGCACAGACAAGGAGTTTAAGGAGCTTACAAAAGCTGGCCACGTGTGTATCCCCACCAAATGGGTTCTTACCGATAAGAACGAGCACCTAAAGGGGACAGCAGCATACACTCCCAAGTGGAAAGCACGCTTGGTCGCATGTGGAAACTTCGAGCATATCTCGAATGAGGAGGATATTAGGGCAGATAGCCCCACGGCCGAGCCGGAAGGTATAGCCCTTCTGTGTTCATGGGCGGTTTCGTTGGCCCTGCGGCTCAAAGCAGCCGATATCACGAACGCATACTTCCAAGGGAAACCCCTTGAGCGCCTCCTCATCCTTCGGGTTCCCAAACACCCTAAGGGTGTGCCCGATGCAGAAATTCAGAAAGCCGGGTATATGATTGCCCGAGTACCCGTGTACGGCACCACCGACGCGGGTCGGAACCTTTACCTCCGTATAAAGGAGAGTTGTAGAGAATTTGGCTTAAATGCCTCGCAAATTCTGTCAGCCCTGTACTATATTACAGGAGAGGGTGGTCGTTTGTGTGCTTGCTTGTGCACCCACGTGGATGATTTCCTGTGGGCTGCTACAGCCGAAGGCGAGCCAGCTATCCAGAATCTGCTGGATAAGTTTAAGATCGGTCGCATAGAGACTGAGAAGTTCCGCTTCTGCGGACGCGAGTATGTGCAAAGCGCCGATGGGACCATCAGTATAAACTGTAGGGACAACACGCGTGCAATTCGCCCGATCGATATACATAAATCGGAAAAGGGCTCGACTCCAGTGTCCAGTCTCGAATGGCCAGCGCACAGCGCTGAGATCTGTCATAGGATCGCTGGCCTGGGTGGCTCGCGCCACGAGACCTGATCTTGCCTATAGGGTGAACGCCCTGCAGCAGCGTGTTACGACAGCCACGGTGGATACGCTCCGTGAAGCAAACCGCGTAGTAGCACTGGCGTTAGGAGATGCGGATAGGCCGATCACGTACAGCGCTAAGTTACCCTGGGGCACAGGGGATCTGGCAGTTGTTACGTTTTGCGACGCTTCTTTCGCTGGAGAGGCGAACCATAAGTCGCAGAGAGGCCGTTTCCACTATCTCACTTCCGCACAGTCGGCGGTGGACAAGAATGCGCCGACGCATGAGATGCACCTCATTTCGTTTTCCTCATCCACCATGAAACGGGTTTGTCGAGCCACACTACAGTGTGAGGCTTACTCGTTGCAACATGCCATAGAGCATGGAGATCGCATTCGAGCAGCTGTACTCGAAGTACTTGGCAAACTGCCCCGGTCACAGAACTGGGAAGAAGTCGCTAAGAGATCGATGTTCCACCTGCAGTATACGGACTGCAGGTCCCTTTCGGATCACTTGACAGCGTCGATTCCAAAGTCATGCGAGGATAAACGCCTTGCCATTGAGATGTCCGGGCTCCGCCAAGGGCTCTGGGAGGAGGACGAGCTAACGCACGTCCTGTACCATCCCTGTGGTGACGAGTTGAGATGGATACCGACGCATTTACAACTTGCGGATTGTCTCACTAAGAGTATGAAACCGCTTTTGATCAATCACAGCATTGATCGCAATCTCGTACAGGTACTCGATGTGCCCGCGCAAGCCGCACAGAATACCGAGAGTACCGAAAGCACTCCGCTTCACGATTGAAGAACTCAGCCTTGAGCCTTGAGTCGCCGTACTCGGCTCGGTTGACTGTGCAAGCTCCCGGTATAATCCGTGAAGTAGGGTTGGTCCAAAGTGACCAAAATTCGAGCATGATTCGGACGTCACACTACAGATAAGACGGGTGTGAAATTTCCCTGTCTTGAAGGGCCGTGTTGACTTGTCCTCATGCGAGCGTAGTTTTTCATGTTTAGTTCTGGACGCACCCTGTATGACAGACGTCTTGGGCTCAGACCAAAAAGTGCGCTCGTTGTGTGGTTGGACACTCACTAATCCAGTTCCTGCTTCAAAATTCTAGTCTTAGTTGAGCAATCCAGATTCAGGCCTCGCGAGTTCGCCTTTCCGCTGCACTCAGGTGCTAGAGAACGTTCAAGTTTCTTTCGTGCAAGACAATCGCACACATGGGCCATGGAGGGAGCATGACGAATCTTGGACGGGCATTGGCCCCAGTTATCAAATGAACGCTGGTTTGGCATTTCTAATTTCATCTTACGCTTCCTTACATGGGACTTCCTAATATACCACGCGCCCGATTTTCGGAACAGTGATTCAGGCCAAGTTTCGTTTCAAATATCAGAGATCCGAGTTTGCTTCAGAGTTTGCTTGGGCACACCTCTAACACCCAAATATGCGTTGAACAAGAGTCCTGCGACGTTGGGTTTTGCTGTGACGCCCTGCTTCTAAGTATCTGTAATCAGCGCGAAAGAGGAGATAGAGTGATTCGGCTGATGGTTGCCCTAAGACATGAGCGGTGGCGCAGCTTGAAGCTAGAGATGCCTTTGATGTCATCAGCGAAGGGGTCGGCGGTCGGCAGGTGTAGAAAGCTGTGTGGTTGAGAAGGTTCAGAAAAAGTGTGCCGGAACATAAAGACACGTCGCCGAAGCATTCAAGCCGTTTTGAGCAGCAAATGCGGAAGTTGTAGGTTCGCTCTGTTACTGTCTGTGTCCATTTGGCATGAGATTCAACTTCGCGCCAGGTCGTGCCTTCTGTTGCAACATGGCGCGGAGTGACCGAGTTCTGCATGGTTTGGACAAAAGTTTGGCCCGCGCCATTCATGTCATGTGGATCTCGATGCGAGTTCTGTCTTGGCATATGTGCACGGCGGAACGCAACAGAGCGGAAGCGATGCTGTTGAGTTTCTGTGCATTTATGGAAAGGTTGGGAATTCACCTGGGTTGTGTGTGGGGAAGAAGGCCTCCCTGGGCTACTGTACTTGTTGCAACATCCTCAGCCTCGCTCTCATGGCATTGTGCCATGCTCAGCGCTGCGGTGCGACCAGCATGGAAATGAGCCCATGGTGAGTTGGGACAGGAGGCTTGAGGCTTGGAGCGCACAAGAAACAACAACCCGGGCCTTGAGAAGACTACGATTTGTGGGGCGAATGCCGGGTTCAGTTCCCGGTTGCTTTGGTCAGTTCGGCATCGGAGTTTGAGCCAGGAAGTGCAGCTCAGTGCCATGCTCGCGCAGGCCGTGTCGGCTCAATCAATGGAACAGTGAAGAAGCTTCTTGCGTTTTCGATGAAGGTTGCATGGTCTTTGCGCGGACTGGCAAGATTCTCTCAGTCGGTTGCTATGGAAATACCGAAGTGGGACTGCGGAGTGACGTGGTGTTGCATTTGAGTCTCGAACTTTGCGGCTGATTTTTAAGCTTCCATTGTGATGGCACCATCTTGGCTCGCTTCGAGTCAGGTCCCGAGATGAATCAGCAGTTGGTTTATGGGGACAGTGACAGGGTGGTGCTTCTGCAGAATTGACTTTAACACAGAAGAAGCAGACTCACGCATTTTATATGTTTTGGCACAGCAGGGGCTGAGTTTCTCGAGCACTTGGACCCTTAAACCGCAGTAACCGCGACTGCGGCAACATGGGACAGAGTCTTAGCGCGCTTGATGCCTCTTGCAGCGCATGTGGTTTCGGCTGAGGTTTGGAATGGCTTCGATCTGAAGGGTCTTCGTTTGGCTTGGGGCTTGGAGTGCGGTGTTTGATGAAAGCCTTGGATGTTAAGTTTCTGAAGCCAACGCAGTCATCTAAGCACTTGGGAAGCCCGAAGCTCAGTGAGATGGCGCGGCTCCAACGGAAGTTTGGTTGCCTTTTTTGACTGACAGGAAACGCCGCGACTTCCTCTGGGGTTGTGTATAAGGCCAGGACCCCAGCTGCCGTGTCTCCGGCGGCGAGACCCGGAGAATCCTTCGTCGTACAAGTTGGAAGTTTACCTATCCTGGAGGTGATTCCAAGCTGCCACTTTCTGAGAGGGCGAAGCTGTCGGCTTTCAAGATGTTTCAAGCATAGGGTCTACTTTTAAGTGACAACCTACGTAACTCACGCGACTAGAGGTTTGCGTTTCGTTGGAGTCGCGCCCTTCTCACCCTGGAGCTGGGGTCCAAGAAGACTGTCAGCATGACCCTGAGCCCCACTTTGGCCCGCAGCAAAAGATAGACTGAAGAATCGCGGCTTGATCTATCGCGTCTCCTCGATTTGAGCAGAAATGGCGAAGCATGTCCCTTGCTGCGGTACGTCAACTTGTTGGCGCAAGTGGAACCATCCATGCTACCCTTCTCCTGCGGCTCAAGAGACCTGCGTTTTGTACAGCCTGTGAACACGCGTTCAATCCGAGCGGGAAGCCAGCATTTGGAGCTTTTTGAGGGTTGCATAGCGGACTCCACAGCCGACATACCCGTTGAACCCGTTGAAGCCCGGATTGCACGTGCGCTGCGACGCCTGCAGGCCACCCTTTAAGGGAAGTGCCAGGTCGGGTCCGCGAGCAGATCGGGTGAAACCCCGTGCTGCTTTTTAAAGTGCAGGTCACCGGCTGTAAAAAACCGGAGGTCGGTCCGCTTTGGCCCCTTTGGTCTGCCAGAAAGGAAGCACTGAGACAGAGGGTTTAGGGCTTTAGGGTTTTAAGAAGAGAGAAGAAGAGAGAAGGCAAAGAGCAAAGGGGCAAAGGAATCCTCGACAACGAAAAGCAGCGGAAGTGGGGAGCCGGTAGAGAGCGAGAGTCCGGCCCGGAAGCGGCGTTTTGTTGCCATGTCGCTGGCGGGCTGCTGCACGGTGACGGTGCCCTCGGTGCCCTGTGTTCCCTGCGCTCCCTGCGGGCCGGCAGATGAGACCTCCGCAGCGGCCGAGCTCATGAGCCGCTGTCAGCAGATGCACGAGGCGAGGCATCTCTCTCTGTCTCTCTGTCTCTCTCTCTCTTTCTCTCTCTTCCTGAGAGGACCTGGGGAAGCTGGTGCGGGAAGAGCAGGACCTGCGCCTTGCCTGAGCGCCGGTGCGAGTCCGGGTGCGTCCACGTCGGCCCTTTGCAATGGGTTTTCTATCTGAGCTGAGAGCTGAGGTTGTTCAGCCTGTCCCTCCACGTCGAGCGGCTCAACTTCGGACCGGAGACGCGCCCGCGGCCCTCGGCGGCTTGGCCCTTTTAAAGGGATTGAGGCAAACAGCGCGGGACGGGACCGGCTCCGACGTTTTCGGGTCCGACGCAGGCGCTGAAGACGCCACCGGACGGCGCATCGAAGGACCGGCCGGCGGGCGGAGAGAGGGAGGTCCTGGCGTTTCGTGTTGCGACGGCCAGGAGAGCAACCGGCACAGCGAGAATGACGCAGGCAGGCACCGAGCACGATCTCCCGGAACCCGAAAGTAGCCGTGGGGGAACGGGCCCTGGGGTGAAATCTGAGCAACATCAAATGACATGAGAGATTTTTGGCAATAAATTTTGAATGAACAATGTTTGAACAACAGATTGTGAAAAAGACAGTGATCTTTTCACATGTTCATTTTGGTTTCAAGGCATCTTTTGTTCGACCTTTCAATGTTATCAAAAGTGACAATGAACCCACAATGAACTGTCCAACAAATTCCAAAGTCAAAAATTTGAATTTTGATGGAAAAAACAGATTTGACATGAAGTTCAAGGTTTGAAAAGAGACGGGTGCATTTTCTTGCTCGAGAGAAAACCTGTGATCAAAAGTTTCAATCACTCCCTAAAAACAGAAAAATGTTCGAGAGAGCTCCCAATCCAAGCTCGCTTGCCGCCCCGCCGGCTGCCTGACGGCGCCAGGAGATCGGCGTGAGGTTCGCTTCGGGCGCCACAGCTACGGGTCCAGGGCCGAGCCTCCCTCCCCCTCCCTCTCCCTCTCTCTCTTTTTGGCCTGTCTCTCCGCCGTTGTCATATTCCTGTTCCTGTGTCTCTGTAGCAATGTGCGCCCATGCTTTCTGAGGCCGCAGGCCTTCGAGCCACCGCCGCCTCTGATGATGGCTCTCCCAATGAAGCCGGAGACCACGGTGGAGACTCTGCGACCCCTCCAACCGGGACAGACCTCCAGCCCCTACAGGCAGAGGAGGGTTTTTGCTTTTGCCTGCTGCCTGCTGCCTGCTGCTGCCAGTTGTCGTCGCTGCAGGGGCCGCAAGTACCGCGGCGACTCCTCCAAGGGAACTGCGACGAGCCGGCTGCCCGAAGCTGTGAACAACACCTATTCGCCCAGCGCCCAGAGACATCAGACACGAGAGTTCGAGCATCTGCGGTTCTCCTCAGGATCAACGGCATCACGTCGCAGCCGATCCAGGTCTTCCGCAACTCCTTCGTGGAGTTCATCAGGCCCGGGGGGCGCTTTGCTACCTCCCGTTTGGGGAGAGGCGTCGCGGCGCTGTGCGTCAGGTCGAACTACTCCTCGGTGGAACGGCAGCAGACGCCCTGCAGGCGCCTGATTGCCAGAACCCTCAGCTAAACCGAGCCTCGCACGGCCTTGCGAGCCGTGGTGCGCTTTCTGGGGCAGCCTCCGACCGGCAGCCCAACTGTCTAAGGCCTCCTTCGTGATGTTCTGTGCCTGGCTGCTGGACCGGAAGGAGCCCGAACGCAACGGGCGCCTTGGGCAGGGCAGAGCGGCAGGTTGGCGAAGACCCGTCGTAAGCTTCTTTCTGTAGGCACCCTGTGTTCTTACGGCATTAGCAAAGAAGGGGTGTTTCGAGGCAATGTGCTAAAACACGCGGAGAAACACGCACATGACGACGGGAATAAAGTTTTAGAGTCTTCGAAACCCTGCATCTTCTTTTCGCTGCACTACAATTACACTGTTTATTCACATGTTAAGTGGCTAGTTAAGTGCATTTTCTAGAGCCGGTTCTGGAAAACGCTGATGCAGCTGCAGCAGCAAGTCTACAGCGGGCCAAGCCGGAACGACAGACCGCGAACCCTAAAGCCCTACACCACACCCCCGAAACCCTGCGTCGTAGACCCTGGAAGCACCAAATCCGAAAGCCCCGAAAGCCCAAAGCGCCTCTTCACCGTTTGAGGTGCCTCGCCAGAGCCGTCCGGAGCCCCTACTTCGCCCTCCTGTCCACCGTGGTGATCTTGGCCAACGCCGTCCGGGGACCCGAATCGTTTGGGCCGCGAGAGTTGTTGTTTCTTTCATTGGGGTTCCTAGTACCCCGGTGGTTACCGTCTGTCTTTCCGGTTCCTTCTTCTGCCCACAGAGGTCGTCATCTTGTATGCCACGGACTACGAGATGCAGAATCTCAACCAACCCACCAACGCCCAGATCCGGCCCGGGCCTTGGGAGGAGCCCGGTCTGTTGGCGCTGGCTTTGGCTTCCTCCGCAAAAGAATAGGGCATGTACCGATTTTGGAGGGCCCTACTGTTTAGGGTATTATGTTAGCCACGTATTTTCTATTTCCCTGGTTCTTTGCAGCATGCGCTGGCGGCAGGCACCACAACATCAGCATCACTCGTATCACGAAGCGTGTCACGAGCCATTTCAGAGAGAGAGAGAAAGGTCTTGAGGCCGACACTGTGGAATGTTTTGGGACACTGAGGCCCTAGAACTCAAAAGCCTGGCAACCCAAACCGCAAGTCCCGTCAAAGCCGCAACACCAGAAGGCGCAAGTCTAAACCCCAAATCCTGCAGGCCCTGAACCCAGAAACCCTAAGCCCAAGACCATTGAGCCCTAAGCCCAGGACCCCCAAGCCCAAGACGCCTGAATCCTAAACCTCTAACCCCTATAAAGCCTAAACTTTCCTGAACCTTAAATCTTACACCTTCTAAGGCCTAAACTTTCCTAAACCCTGAGCCCCCCTAGACTTTCCCAAAGCCCTATAAGCCCTGGAGTCTCAAACCCCGAAGCTCCCAGGTCCATCGACCTTTGCCTCGCGGGCTTCTACGTGCCTTGGAGAGATCCGCTTTGGGTTTTTGTTTTAAGGGGGTTCATGAGGCTGAAGGGTTTAGGAAAGTTTAGGGTTTCAGGGTTTTTAGGGTTTAGCTGTCTAGGGTTTGCGGCAAGGCTGAAGGGTTTAGGGTTTCAGGGCTACGGAGTTTAAGGTTTAGGGTTTGGGGTTTATGGGTTTAAGACTTACGAGTTTGTGGTTTCAGGGGTTTGAGGTTTAGGGCTCAAAGATTTTTTTTCGCAAGCGCCGGGTCCTGTGGGGTTGAAGGGAACAAGGTGTTTCTCGGGCTTGTCTGCAATTCTGGGAAATTCTCCTGTCTGCTCTCTTGCCTGAGGTTGTAGAAGTGCTTTTGAAGCTCATCGTCCACAAATTATTCTTCTTCTGGAACAGTGAATGGCCCGGGCCCCGGGGGGGGGGCTTTTTGTCCCTTCGTCCGAGCAGCTCGGCGGTTCCGAGGAGATGGAACCTTTTTGACTTCTCCCTGGTGCTGTCGGGATCCTGGAGATGGGTAGCAGGGTAGCGGGGGTAGCGGGTGTAGCGGGGGCAGCGGGCCCGGGCCTCTCCGGACCCCTCTGAGGTTTGCGATCGTGGAGAACGTTTTGGCCTACGATTGGATGCATGGCACGCAGGAGCGCTCCCCCCTCTTTACCCGCCGACTTGGATGACGATGGACTGCGGTGATTGTGATCATGGTGGTGAAGGTGATGCTGTTGGTGGTGCTTCTAGTAGGCATGCTGATGTTGACGACGGTGGAGTGGATAGTGGCTAAGATGCGGCCGTTGCTGGTGAAGATGATGTCCATGATGAGAGGCTATGATGGTAATAATCGTGATGAATGTTCATGAAGGTCACATTATGTTGGTTGTGCTGTTAGTGACGGTGCCAGCTCGGCAGCGGGCCAGGTGCTTTCTCTTCTTGTCTTGCTGCTTCTTGTTCTTGTTGATTTCGAACCGGCTGCCACTCATGTCACTGTCGCGGTCACTGTCTCTGTTGTTCTCGTCTAGGTCATCGTCGGTGTCGTCGCACTGCTCCAGCTTCGTTGCCGTCGCTTCGCAGGACACTGGCGTCAACTTGAACTTCCTGAGGCGGGCAGCCCGACCGCCACAGTCAAGCGCAGTAGCCAGCGAAGGGAGACGGACAAGCGACTCTTGTGCTTCTGACATCTTCTGACCGGGTAGTGAACGAGATTGACTGTTGTTCATATGCCGATGACGAGGTTGATGATGCGAATGAAGAGGATGGTGACGAGGTGTGTGTAGCACACTGCGTGTTGCAGGCTCTTCCGACTCTGCAAGATTGTGAAGATCCTGCGTATCTTCCGTACGCTGAAGTTCTTCAGCGAGCTGCGTCTCATGCTGGACTGCAGCCTGGCAGCAAAGAGGGGGCTTGGGAGCCACAGCACTCTCTGTGTCCTTTCTTCGGCCTTTCGAAGTGTCCATAAGATCTCTCCAAGGCATGATCGGCTCGCTGCTGAACGCAGGGGGCTGAAGGAAGCGCACGCTCCTGAGTTTGGTCGCCTCGCCCGTGGAAGCTCCAAGGTGATTTGGTGCATTGTCATGCTGGCCGGGGACTGAATCACAGATCGCAGGGGTCAGATGAGACGAGACCTTGGCCCTCAGGCTTCAGATCTTCTGATTTCTCGGTTTCTCGGTTTTCGACAGAATCGGAGGTCTTTGTGATGTACGTCTTTGCACTCTTCGTGCAGCAGCTCCTTGCCTCGCACCTCATCGAGGATGGGGGCCGCGACAGCCGCCTGGCGCGAATAGGGTGTCCCTCCAGAAAGAGCAACATCAGACCCAACACCAACGTCCCACTCAGAGCACCCAGACTCGCTGTTTTGAATGGCTGATGTACATGAATTCGACCCACACTCCAGGACCGTGCTAAGATTAATTATATAGACCCATAGCCATAGGCATCCTCGACTATGTCCCGCCCCTTGCCTGTCTGCTGCGCATCGCCGTAATCCATGCATGCCTTCTGCCGTCCAAAGCAGTGTCAGGCGAAGAGGACGTCAGAGAGATCCAAAGATTCTTCGGCTCTGCGCTGGCCTGAGACAGAGCTCACATGCTCACATCGGCATGTCTCGGCTTCTCGGCATGTCGGATCCGCCCTGACCGCACTTTTGGCAGGTGGGCATGACCTTGCTGACGCTCTTCCAAGCGTGCACGTCTGGTGTGGACTGGAAGGAGCCTTCAGAGTGCTGCTGCAACTACCAGTGCGTTTCGAGCAACAGCAACGGCAACCAGCGACAACAACGACCACAGCAGCTGCAACAGCCATCACAACCACAACACCCGAAACAGCCACAACAACCAAAAGTTCGAGTGCTAGTACTACCGCCGGAAGGCGGCTTTGAGAGACCGGGCGCCAGGATCCATTCGACGTGCTCAGAATCTCCGGGCCCGGTGCCCCAGTGGGTTGTGGGCTCATGGGGTCAGGCGAACCCTGAAGCTGCGATCGTTTTGATTCTTGCGCGTCGCTCCCAACGCACTGCGGACGTTCTGATCCTACGCATCTTGCGAGTATGTCGGAGCCGCAGTCCCAGTCTGAAAGACTTGAGCTCCGAGCCATCTTGGACCCAAAGCTGCCTATCCCGAAGCTGTGCCGAGAGAGCTGCCGACGCTCCCACACTGCCCTAAAGTTAAAGGCAGGGAAGGCTCGCTCGCCCCTTCTTAGACTCAGTTTCTTGACCGGATGAAGTGGAAGAGCCGTAGACCGGGTGGTGACGCTCTCTACGGCCCGTTTTCAAGCCCTCCCCTAAGCAGGGATGTGCTGCCGGCAGCCTTCCTGTTCTACGTGGCCTTTGTCTTTATCTCCGTCTGGCATCTCGGGCAGCACATTAATGATGATAATATGGAGGGGTCGCTGCGATGCCCATGGCAGTCTACGGTGTGTGTTTTCGATGGTGCGGACTGTTGCAGTTGCTGCGACAACGACAATGCTTGGGTGTGCCAAGGTTTCGCGTCAGATTTTTCCACTTGTTATGGCCAGACCACCCATCGTGCTGCAAGTGTTGGTGCAGCGGCATGTAGCGGCATGTAGCGGTAGCCGGTAGCGTTACAGCCTTCATAGCGGTCGACATTGCAGCGACAGGAACATCATCACAAGTACCTTTGTGGAGAAGGCGGGAGCTTCGGCCAAGTTCCTTTTGGGGACTCTGGTAGCGAGCTCGCCCCCGAAAAGTACCAAATCGGTTGACCCTCCAAAAGGCGGGTTCTGGTTTGGCTCCTCGGGTTCATGAGGCCTAACCAGAAAACCTTAAGACCCAAACCCTTAACAGCCTCAACGTAAAAAGAGTTTTTAAGCACGCGGATTTCCACTCTTGGAGTCCCTCCGCCAGGCGCTGAAGCTGGCGCAGCCGGACATCGACCTCTTGGTCATGGAGCAGCAACTCCAGGACTACGAAGACACGCAGATGCTGGTAAGGGGCCTGGAAAGAGGGTTTTTATTTGCGGCCTTTAGGGCCATTAGGGTTTAGGGTCAGGAACGGGATCGATGTGCTGTTAGCCGCGGAGCATGTGGCGGAGCAGTGTGTTCTAGTGCATGCCCCGGGGAGATGTGCACATATAATTAGACGTCGACAACAGGATTGTTCAAAGAGTCGAGAATGAAGAAGGTATTTTGATGCCTAAGCCCTGAGCTTCACGGTCTGCTACAGCTTATATAACACATGCGTCGGATCACTTAGCAACAATGCACCCCCTGACAGTCTACTTCTTTATGTGCCCGAAACCCAAGTCTAATCATTAGACGGATATGCCCGAAACCCAGGTCTAATGATTAGGTCTTAGGTCCCTCTTTTGCGCCCTGGCGCTTGTTGTTGGGTCGAGGCAGAGCTCTTCTCGGACATGCTGCAGACGGACGAGGACGGCGTGCCTCGCGTTGGGCCGGGTACCTACATGCTGACGAGGACTCCACCTAGAAATATGAAGACTCTGCGGATGATGCTTACTACTACCAGTGCTTCAACTGCTGCTACAGTAGCTCGGACCGCTTCTCCCATAGCTATTCAGATGTGGAGCTGCGTCCGTGACATCGTGTCGGTGGCTGCTTGCTAGTTCTGCTGCTTGTCATCAACATCGACGGCGTTATGTCTACTTGTACCATGACTGTCATCGTCGCCGTCATCAGCACCCTAACACCGTCATCATCATCATCATCAGCAGCAGCAGCAGCAGCACCAGCACCAGCACCACTGCGCCCTTCAGCATTTCCGCTTTTTTGCCGTGCTTCGTCTGAGGCTGGAGGAGTTCCGGCACCTTGTGGAGAACAGCGACTTCCGCTCCTACCTGCAGACCAGGCCTGGACTCCACTCGGGCGCTTTTTTCCGATGGCGAGTCGTGCAGAGCGAGCCTCCCTGCTCCAGGGGGATCGACATTAAGAATGCGGAGACCTTCTTCAAGATGCTGGTGGAGCTGTGACTGGCCGGCACTGAGGGGTTCCGGCCCGAATACCCTGTAAATCCCCAACGGGCTCAAGCTGCGAAACCCTGAAAGCAGCTTCCGTCGAAGCCTCGAGGCACGGAGAGCCAACCATCGACGCCATCACGTTTGCAAATGCTTGTGTGCGAATGAAAGGTCGGCTGGGTCGAGGGTTTAGCGTCTTCAGCGGTCTCCATCAGAAGTCTTTCAGTCATCGCGACATTGCGGAGTCTTCAGGCCTATGTTCCCGAACCGGGCACACTTCCCAAAGGCATCTTGCAGAGACGGTATGTGGGCAGGTGCGGCGACAAGCATCGACCTGCAGACTGTCCGGGGGCCCGGATCCAGGTCTTTTTTGCCGAGCTTGGGGCGTCGTGACTCCCGTCTCGCTCATCCTGCAAATTGCAGCGGTTGGCAGCCGTTTTTGCACTCCTTGCAAGTTGCTGCTGGCACTCCTTTCTTCGTCGCCACGACGTCCCGCAGGTAATGTATACGACGCACCTCATGAACAAGGACCAGCGACGCGCCTTCCAGTTTATGCCGCTTGGAAGTGACAGGATGCGACGTGCTTTGCAGTGTTTGTGCTGTCAGCGAAGCTTCTGCTGTTCTTGTTGATGGGTTGTTGCTACTGCCATTCCTGCTGCTGTTGAAGGCGTTGTTTCGTTGCAGTATTCGATTGTCTTCTTGGTTTTTGGTTCAAGCCTGCTACGGATTACAACTGCTGCGCTTCTACAGCTGCTTCTACTGGGACTGCTGCTGCCACTACTGCTCTTCCTCCTAATACTGCTGCCACTGCTGTCGCGGCTGCTACTGCTACAGCTGCTACAGTACTAGTGCTCTTCTTCCTACTAACATGACAGCTACAACTGCAACTCGTGCTCCTGCTCCTGCTGCTCCTGCCCTGCTGCTCCTGCTCCTCCTGCTACTGCTACTGCTACTGCTACTCCTACTGCTACTGCGCCTACGCTACTCCTGCTCCCACTCCCACTCCCCCTCCCACTCCCACTCCTCCTACTCCTACTCCTCCTCCTCCTCCTCCTCCTGCTCCTCCTCCTAATCCTACTCCTGCTCTTGCCACCACTACCACCAGGATGACCGTTCTTTTTGAGCCTGTCAGGTACAGTCGGTTGAAATCCATCGAGTCCATGCTCCGAGCATCCGGGATGCACTCTTTGGGAGCACTCGTCTTTCGGAATTTTGAGCTTTTTGTCTCCGCATCTCGAAACTGATGCCCTGGACCCTTTAAAGTCCACAAGCCCTGCGCCGGACGCCCTCATGCGTCACAGTTCGGGCGTGTGCGACGCATCCTCCGAGGAGAGGGGTGAGGAATTCGACTGGGACGCGTCCTCCTTCCAGCCAGGGGCACAGGAATTGACAGGGCCGCTGCTTTTTGTTTGGGTTTTGTCTTGAAGGTTACGGGTTGGAACGAGTTTCGTTCGGGAGCCTGGCTTGCAGAAGGCACCGGATGCTGTATCACAGAGGCAGCAAGCATCCTAAGTCCAAGTCCAGCTGCTTGCCTTTCCCCCTGGCGCTCCCCCTCTGCTCCCTCCCCATGCGAAGAAGCCCGAGGTCGCCGAAGAGTCAGCCGAACCTGAGCCGGGAGTGGTCGCGCTCCAGTCCCTTGTCGCGCCCTCGGTGGAGAGTTCTTTTCTGGGCCCTCATTCCCTCATTCTTCATCCTTCGGTTCCGACTTCCCCCCTGGGCTCTGGGCCCTCATTCTTCACATCCTCGCCATCATGACATTGTTGGAGCTGTGATCTCTCGTGCGGCCGGTGCCATATCCGAGCTTGTTTTGACGATGAGAGCTCTTCTGGTTGATCCTTCTGGCATTGTCGAAAGCCTCCCTCCACTGTAGCCATGAGGCTCACAAGCAGACGCCACTACGTTGTTTCGCGATTCCTGTCCGTTTGACGCAATGCGCAGGCTCTGCAGCATTCTGTCGGTGTGGCTCGTTGGGAGCATGCGCCAAGAAAGTCTGCACTTCGTCCGATCTAGTGCGCCCCTGTAGCTGCCTTTGGAAGAGCCCAGGCTGTGCGGGGCCCCGGGGCCCCGGCCGGTTAAGGCCCAAATTGCTGGTTTGGACGTGGGCAGGTGCATACATCTAGGGAGGTAGGGAGGGCAGGCAGGAGGCTGCATTGTGATTTCAAGGATGCTCCGGGGTTCTTACTGTGGAGAGTGGTGCATGCTGGCTTCGCAAGACATGCCTAAGTGTCTTTTTGACGGCAGCGTTTGAGTCCTCAGGTCTGCCATGGAAAGCGAGGCAAGCGTCCTGGTGCCTCACAAGCTCATGTTGATGAGCTTCAGCGACGTCCATGGCAGATGCACCGATCCCGATGGTCAGGCAGAGGGGATGCGCAGCCACATGGAGCTGTTCAAATCGTCAGCGGCCGCGAAGGCAGTCGAGACCACACAGGCAGACGTCATCGTCTATGCGGGTGATGCAACGACGATCCCGGATACGGTGGATTGCGAGATTTCGAACTTCGAAGAACTCGAGGAGTTCGTGGACTGGTTCAAAGAGGTCCAACCGGAGAAGCCGAAGATCTTCATTCCAGGTAATCACGACACGTGTCTCGACGACAGTACCGTGTTGGAGAGTAGGTTCAAAACCCAGAGGCGGCAGCGATTGCTGGACCTCATGGACAGGAGCAACATCCACTTCATAGGGCCTGCTGGTTGGCTGAGGATCCCTCTGGGTGGAGGCTCCGAGTTCAAGGTGCTTGCTTCAGGTTTCTCAGCGGGGCGGCCGCCGGGAGCCAAGCACTTTGCGGAGGAGTACCAGATCGGAGGAAAAGCCGAGTTTGGATCGGAAGTCTTGGATAAAGACGGCGAAAATCTGACGATGGCAGGTGTTTTGGGCGCCTTCCAGTACTGCCCGGCTTCAGCGATCACCAGCTACGTCGACTGCGCTTTGGTCTACAGCAAGGTGACGGAGTCTCTGGAGAAGGCAAGCGCGGCTTTGGGATATGAGGCTGATCTGGTCGTAGTCCACGGTCCCCCCGACAACTTGGGGGTCAAGTTCGGGCCTGGTGGTGGCAAGGGTCCACCGGGACTCCTGGCAGAGGCGCTCATGAAGCCCTTGATTCGGAGAGCTGGTGTTATGCGGGTAGGTCATTATCACCCTGTAGCGGACTGGCGGGAAGGTCTGAGGACCCAGCTGCTCGAATGCAACTCGGCGACCTGCGAGGGGCGCGTTGAGATGAAGTTCGTCCCTGTGAAGGGTGCCAGGCCCGAGGTATGCCAGTATCCGGATGCTTCCGACTCCGTTCACATGCCAGACGAGTACGTCTTCCAGAACCTGGAAGTCATGCAGATTGGGAAAGTTGTGAAGGGCGACATGAAGAACGAGTTGACAAAAGAGCTGGTCATGAAATACCGCTGGACAGGGCCCACATTCAACAAGCCAGAGCCCACTGAAGGGGATGGTGCCAGAAAGTACAAAGTCGTCACGGTGCCACGCCAGGGCAAGAATAGACAGGTGATCATCCCTACCATCCTTTAGATTCACCTGGCTTTCCAAGGAGGCTTTCCAAATAGGCACAAACTTGCTTGAGGGTTGAAGCGAGCGCAAAAGGCAAATCGAGAACGAGCGTGAAAAAGGCTAGAGTAGTGCGCACTAGACCAGGTTCGTGGTCGTGCCAATCCTAAAACCCTCAGTCGAGCCCTCAATGAAGTATTCCGCGTCGATTCTCGAGGCAGCATCAGCTCCATTCGCCGCCTGATCCCCACATGGCCTTGAAACAGCGCGTAAACGCCCCAAACTCCCTTGCAGCCCTCGTCAAAGGGGATTCCAATTCCCTCTCGGCAGTCCGCAACACGAGGAGCCCTCGGGACCGGAACGTGTCCAAGAGCCTGGAGAAGCTCTCCAACGCTGAGACCTGAGGCCCCCGTGGGGAAAAAGGGGGACAGGGACGAAAATGGGGGGGCTTGAGCCGCGGGGCTTTGAGACGGCGTGTTTTGTTTTGTCTTTTGTGAAGAGTCTTGGGATAAGCATGGCAGCTCCTGAGCTTTGGTTCCTCAGTGTCTTGCTGCCAGGCGATCAGGTGCAGAAGCAGAACACGAGACCGTTTAAGCGCGCAAGAAAGGGCCTCCGTCCCGTTGCAGACCGCTCAGATAGCTGTTCACACTGACCCGATTTTCAGGACCTTCGCCGAACATGGCCAGCATGCATCTGCATCTGCGGAATCTGCGGCCTGTTGTCTTTCGCAACTCGCGTCTTGAATCAAGTCATACCCCCTCGCTTTGTAGATGAGCAGCATGGCGGCCGCAGGCTGTGCAAGTGGAAAGTAGGGAAGAATGGGTTTCAGCGATTGGGCCAAAGAGCAGCTCCACGCTGCTTTGCCCAAGTGCTATCTGGTCGCTAACAGCGACTCTCGGCGATTGTTTCTCGAAAATGTAGGCTTTTAAAGCAAAAGCTTCTGTTTCTGCACAGGCCATGTAGTGGGTCTTGTCTTGGCATTGTCGCGCGCTGAGGACTTATGTTCCTCCTCTTCGGGCTTGCGCTACCGCCGATCTCCTTCCTTCAGCGATGCTGCGAAGGTGACCAGATTGAAGCCAGTCCCGTGGGACTCCTTGGTTTGTGGCACGCTGGAAGCCGATGGCGCGTTCTTGAAGCTTGAGGACCGGAAAGTAGGGAAGTGAAGACGGCTGTTGAGCTCTGAGCTCTTGAATGTAGCGAATCGGGGGGAGTCGTCGTTGTTGCTTCTGACAAGTTGGCTAGAGGACGGGTACTATCTGCCGGTCTTCACCCAAAGCGGGATCCGGGTGCTTCACGAGATCGAGCGAGAGGAGCCGGCGGCGAAAGCGAGGGCGAAGAAGACGAAGGCTGAGGCGACCGAGGAAGAGAGGAGCCTCGTCTTCAGTGGGCCGGGTGCCTTCTACGAGGTGATGTCGGAGCGGGTGGCCTTCCGAAATGGCCCATCTTTGGGTGCCAAAGCCTTAGGCCAGCTTCGAAAGGGCGAAGAGGTGGAACTCTTCGGTTGGGATGAGTCGGGCTTGTGGCGGGAGTGCGTGGATCATCGCTTGGCCCGCAGTGGCTTCGTGCTTTTGGACCACCCGGAGTTGGGGCCCCTGCTGCGGCCCAAAGGGGAGCCCCTCTGCATCCGGCCTCTGAACGTCCTGGCCGTGGCGGCCCAGGAGGGCCGCTACGAGGACTTGGAGCGCTTCCTGGCCAAGGACGGAAGTGACGGAAGAAGCAGACGAGCCCCCAACAAAAAACCTTATAGGACTAACGTGTCAAGTTTTGGTTGGGTGTTGTATATATATATATATGTATATATATACTAAATATTCCATGATACTTCTCATATACTTAGCATTGCAGAATTCTTTCTGAGATCCCTTTTTCTCAGGAGCAGGAGGTCGACTTCCAAGATCCACGGGGCCCGGCCGTGGTGCTGGCACTAGCGAAGGGCCAGCTCAGGCGAGGCCCTGAAATATAACAGTTTGGGGATCAGGTGCAGGGCGCCGGGTTCCGTCAAAGCTCCTCAAAGCTGCGAGGGTGCTCTGCAATCCGGGAAGGTCACAGAACTTCGGAAATTCGAAACCTCCGCACAAATCCAAACTACTCTACGAGCTCAGATAATCCTTAGCCTTAACAACCCTTGAACTCCGCTCTAAATGCCTTAGATCCCGAAACCCTGGACCTGAAATCCTAAACCCTCCGCCCCACACCCTAAACCCCCAAAACCTTAAACCCGAAAAGCCGAAGCGAAAGAACGCCCCAGAAGCCTGAGAACCCCTGGAGGTGCTGCCTGAGGCTGCTCCGCGCCGGCGCCCAGGAGGGGAGCAGCCCCGAGCTTGCGATGCTCAGACGCTGCGGACCGGAGGAGCTGGAGGACAAGGGGGGGCGGATAGGCGGATATATCAGATGCATGTCAGCATGCCTTTTTTAGCGGTGCTTCTGAACTTGAGGAGCTCCAGCAGAAGTCCGAGGAGGAGCTGAAGCGGTGGATCCAAGGGGCGTTAAAGCAGACGGCCGCATCGGCGCAGTTTGCTCCGAGCCCCGGGAGCGAAGAGAAGCCCGGAGAAGGCGAAGGCGAGGTCCAGGTCACCTCTCCAGAGAGAGAACCCGCCGAAGCCGTGAAGGCTCAGGCTGAGAAGGGAGAGCTCTACGAGGTGGTCTTCGATTCCGTGTGGATTCGACGTGAGCCGGATGCAAAAGCAGCTCGAGTCAGCAAGCGTATCAGAGGCCAGCGCCTGCAGATCCTGGAGTTTGATGAGACAGGCTTCTGGGGTCGGACAGTCTTCAAGACCAGCGAAGGTATGGACGAAGGCTGGATGCTGCTGGCTCATGGTGAGTTTGGAGAGCTATTGCGACCCGTCCACGATGATGGGCAGGGCTTCGTGGTTCGGCCGCAGTAGCAGTGGCGACCGTAGGCCGTGGCTTTTGAAGACCGCGAACCCACTTTCCCAGAACCGTCGGAAAGCCTCTGCTGACCTGTTGCTCCAGTTCGGCCAAGAGACATCGAAAAAGACGCGGCCCGTAGCGGGAACGTGGAGGGGGGGGGCTTCCTTTGCCCACGGCTGTAGCAACTCGCAGCTGTGTTGAGACGGTCCGATCAGGGAAGAGAGCAGTTACTGTGTAGGCCGTAGGGTGCAAACTGGCAAACAGAGCTGTGAAGCGATTCCGGACCTAACCACCGCAGGCTGGCCCAAGCATTGGTGTCTCAAACGCTTTAACCAGCGCTCCGTTTTAGAAAGCATGCCATCCGCTGCCTGTGAGACCAGCATGCCCCTGGTTTGCACATGCTTTCCCTTTTAAGTTTCTCTGAGCCTCGTGACGTCGTGTGAGAGACTGAGAGACTCAGGTCCATGCCTCGCCTGGACCTGCATCCAGAGCGGGCACAGGAGCGGTGACTTGAAGCGCAGAGACCTGACAGCGTCTTTTACCTTTGCCTCGTGCCAGCGCCAGCGAAGGCCCAGCGACAACACGAGTTGAAGAATACGGTGCGGCGCCCAGTCGCCCAGGCCCAGATCCTGCTCTGCACTCATCGGAGCCGCCCCGTTTTCTGAGGCGATGTGCAGGTTCTTCCTGGAGGGCAAGTGCAGCCGTGGCAACAAGTGCTCCTTCGCCCACACCAAGCAACAGCTCAGGGAGAAGCCCGACTTCCGCCGCGGGGACCTCGGCGAGTCGGCCCAGAGCCGCCACAGCAGAGCCTGAGGCCCTCTGTCCCATCTCATCTCAGGCATGAAGCTCTGCTGGGACTTCGCCTCCAACGGCACCTGCAAATATGGTGCCCTCAGCTGCAAGCCGCAGACCTCCGCAGATTCCCCCCCCCCCCCGGACATAGTCACAGAGTCATCCCTTCCACCGACGAGCGTCTCTGAGGCGCTCGCTGCACGCATGCCCATGGCCTGCAAGAGCTCCGGGAGCCCGCCCACGTGCCAGCGGTGCCTTGGCACTGGCCAGTCTTCTCAAACCGAAGAAGCAGATAAGATGTGAGAAGATATGTGTGAGATGCGGCGTTGCGGCGTAGCAGAACCTGCAGCGCTCTGCCAGGCCGTCGGTCTCCTGCGGCGCCAGCTCACGGACACCTCCTCCGAAGGCTCCAAATGAAAGTCTGAGGCAATACGAACATGAGTCGATAGTAGGGTTCAGAAAGTTCGAACGGTTGAAGCATCATTTCCACATACCGTTCCTGTCTTCGTGCGAGAGCATGAGGTTCTGGCCGAGTGCTGAGTGCGGGCAGCCTTTGCCCAGAGGATCTGCGAGACGGGCTGGTGATCTCCCTTTGAGTTTCACATCATATGAGGGTAAGGGCTCGATCTCACCACAGAAGCAGTAAACCTAGGACCTAGTCTCATCTTTAGTAGTGCTTCTCGCCCTTCCCCTCGCATGATTGCAAGGGAGTCCAGCTCCTCAGACATGTCATCGTCTGGTTGACGAAGAGCAGATGCACCGGACTCTCCTAAGTCTTCATCCTGGAGGTGCTGGCATCGGTCCGTATTCTGCGGTGGATTGTCAGGGACATCCCACCCGAAGTATTTGGTAATCATGGCCCAAACTCTTTCAGAAGGGGGAGCATGTGTGAGTGCAGGAAAGAGCGACAGTTTCCCATTTTAGCATCTGCAGAACCCCGCGTATGGAAGGGATTTGGGCCAGTGCTCCTTGGCGGTGGTTTTGGGCACGGCTCGGTTTGGAGTCTCTCCTTCTGGCTGTTGATGAAAGTCACCACTTTTTGGGGTCTATAGTAAAGAAGAAGTGGCTTCCTTAATATGGGAACTTAAGCTGAGTTCCTTAGTTGGAGTCTCTTTGTCGGGGCCCTGATTTTAAGGCGGTGAGGCTGCGGGAAGAGCTCCTTTTCTTGAGTTCTTTAATGAGGATTCCTCCTGAAGTCATTTAAGGTTTCCTCACTGTCATTCAAGGATGCCTTCCAAGCGGCCCTGATTCAAGTCGGATGCCAAACGCGTGTGTGATTTTTGGTGTTCCGCAGACTGTTTGCGCCGAGCGCTGGCAGATAGCGATTTTTCTGTATAGCCCACCCTTTTTGAGCAAGGCTTGCGCCAGCGATACCGAAGCGTCCTTGCGTTTGGAACGCTGGAGATTCCAAGCCTCACCTGAGTTCCCGCGCCGATACGTAGAATTCTCTGCGACCTGAGTGCACGATGGCCACTTGCCCGCGCTTTTGCTTGCCGAACGTCGTTACACTCCGTTACAGCCATACAAGTACTTGTGTATCTGGAATCCTCTATTTCCCGGCTGTGCCGGAGGCCAGGCAAAGGCCATGGTATGGACCAACGTGCCCGCACTGCAACTGTTGCAACTGTGAGCAGGAGGGTCTGGCGGTCTGTTGCATTCGCCTCAGGCTGGAGCCCCGTTAACGGCTTCGGCGGATGCGGAGAGCGTACTTGACCGATGCAAGAAGTGAAGAGAGTTTTGGAAAACTCCCTCTTCGAGTAGGAGCGGCTACCAGTCAGCTCAGGAGATGCTTTTTTCGATCCACTGCTAGGTGCCGTGATGTCTCGACGGAATGTTTGAGTGATGGTAGTTGGTCATGTTGCAAGATTGTAAGGGTTTGGGGGTCTCATCCATCCCGTCGGGGACAATTTTGAAGCCAAATTGCCAAAGAACACGTTGCTCTTCCTCCACTTGGCTGCCTCTAAAGAGGCCTCGGTTGCCGAGCGCACCATGCAAGCGACTCACCCGTCGTTGCCTAGGGCCCGACCGTACACGTACACAGCTGAGCCAGCTGAGGGCTAAATCACCTTGCCACTGGAGCAAACCCCGAGCGAGCAATGAAGAAAATCGTGGAGGTGCAACCAGGTCTTGCCCCACAGCTTGCAGCATGCTTGCAGCATGCTTCGTGCTCTGGAAGCGATTCTTTCCACGTCTGGCCAGGCGAGTGCGCTAAGAAACCTCCCAGTCTGCATTCCTTGCATCCCGTGCATCCCGAAGACGCTTACAGCGACTGTAACATTCCACATCTCAGTGTAAAGCGACGCGAGCACAATCCCGGCGCCATGTCTTCCTTTCGACGAAGCGGGCAGTGTGTCCTGCGTCAGGTGCGGGAGCATGCGGGAGCGGGAGCGGTTGGGGGACGAAGGGAGCCGAAAGCGAGAGTCGGAGGGCCTCGCGGAGGGTTCTGGGACCTGTGCAGGTTCGAGCCCGAGCAGTTGCAGGAAAGGCGCGGCGGAGTTTCTGGAGAGAGAGAGAGAGAGAGAGAGAGCCGAAGCCGACACTCGCTGTCCACTCCCCTCTTCCCGATTATCGGGTGGGCAAGAGAGAGCGTGAACTTTCGTTTTAGGCGCTTTTGGCTTTTAGAAGGCTTCGCGCCCGGCGAAGCCAACAGGGGCGGCACAGGCGGACCCGCGGGCCAGGAGCAGATCCGCATGCCACATGACTCGCAGTCCCCACCGCCTCCCCCAAGCCCGCTCCTTTTGCCCAGGAGCTTCGAAGAGCGCGGCTTCGAGGCGGCCCGAGATCGGCGCCGGCTGCGGCCCTACTGGCCCCCACCAGAGGCGAGGCGGAAGAAAGCGGCCGGGAGGAGGAAACGGGGGGAGCGGCTGCGGCTGTTTGGGGGGCGTGTTCAACCCGGCAGGGCGAAGGTTTGGAGCTCCCTGGAGGCCGCAAGCAGGCGCGGAGAGAGAGCTCGGAGAGCCGGGCCTCTCTGGGCCTCTCTCTCTCTCTCTTCTCTCCTTGTGCACAGCTGCGTTTGAGGCTCCAGGCTCGGCTTTGTTTCTCTCTCCCTTTCCAAAGCTGCTGCTGGCGGTGAGGTGCAGGTCCTCACCGCCAAGAGCGACGTCGACGGAGCCCTGGAGGCCCAGCTTGCCTTCCTGACGCGCGGCGGGCACCGGCTCTTCTACCTCAACGAGGAGGCCTCCTTGCTCATGCTCTCCGCATCCTATGCGAGGTCTTAGACGTCGTAGAGGTCGTAGATCTTTGTTAAGCCTGCGCAGTAATGCAAATGATCACAAAGAAGACGATGAGGTGCTAATCTACAACTCCGGCACGAGCTGCATTCATGCTTAGCGGCGTGGGAGTAGAGATGGAGCGGATGAGTCGAAGGAGTTGGCGGAGCTGGAAAAGCTAGCGCCACGCATCTCCGAGTACTTCGAGCTCTGGGAGGAGAAGGCTGGGAAGGACGCTGCACGCCAAAAAGCTTTGATATGTACCTGTCCGAGGCCAAAGAGGCAGCGGAAAGTGAGGATAGCAAGCGTCTGCACAAAGAGCTGCAGCAGCGGCCGCTGGAGTGAGGCGAAAAGGCATCGGCATCGTTCTGCATCCAGAGTCGATGCTCTCGGCTCTCGCTTGTCGCCACAATGGCAGCTTTAACAGAGGTTTGTTCTGCCTCCAGCAAGTCTCGCCACCTCCAATCGACGATGTGATTAGGACCCGATGAAATCCAGAATCCAATTGTGTTTCCTGCAAATACCAAAACTCCAGAAAAAATACACGGCAGCTACTCCAGCACAAATGTGAGTTGTTTTTTCTGCGAAATGCTGCGAATTCCGAAGTCGGCAGCGCGCGAACTTTCGGCGGCGCCTCTTCCTGTCAACGCCAAACTCAGCGAAGGCTCAGCTTCAGAGCTGCTCCAGGGCCGAAGCGGAGCGGCACTTCGCTCAGCGACCGGAGCGTCTTCTCCAAGCGCTCTCAACGCGGCTCGTTGTGTTTTTTTTTGTCGCGCTGATGAGGGCTGCGGTCTGGGACGCAGAATGCGCAGAGACGGCTCTTCCCGAAGGCTCTTCCTCCAGGGGCCCTCCTCAAGCCGCAAGCCTCTTGTCTTAGCCCCACATGGCTTCGTGATTATCTATGATTTGGTTGGGTTTCCTATTCCGCATGCGCGACAGCTGCAAGACCTGCCACAAACCTCGGCTTGATTTGCAAGCCGCATCTGCTAGTTCTCGCCTCCACTCAAGCTGGGTAAATCGTCGCCCCGCAGATGCTGCGGCCAATTGGAGTGCTGTGAACCTTGACAACGAAGGCGGCGCTGACACTTGGCCCATCGCCCTAGTCTCCTGCATCTACGTGACTGCAGTGACTACAGATATGTCCTCTTGGTCGGTTGACAAGACGTCTTGAAGGCCTTCGTCGACGGTGTCACAGTCTGGAGCTCCAAGCTCGTATAATTTTGCCTGCATAGAGCCCGCAGGGCCGGAGAGTATTCAACCAGTGCTGAAGGAAGATATGCTTCAGGAGTATTCAGGAGGCTCTCCAGAAGGGGAAGCACCTCCTGAAGGCTTGATATTGAAGCGCGAAACTGAAGAAGCTTTCGATGGTGTTGTTGTTGCAGAGGCTCTCCTTGGTCGGACCCGCGCTGAAACCAGAGTCCACTTGGCCCGACATGAAATGCGGCTGCTCCAGTGAGGGAGTTTCACATGTGACCGAGCCACGAAACCTCAATCAAGCCACGACCTAGCGGCGAGAGGTTCTGGACCTTAGTTCTAGGGCATTCACATGTTGTGGGCGCCCGATGCTCGGCTCAAAGCGAAGCTCTACTCACTCAGATAGCATCACCTTGGTCCGCGGGAAAAGTGGCTGGGGGCCTGTATGAGCACCCGCACACCGCTGGAGTGTTCCGCCGTGTCCGCGGGTTACGGGGCCCGCCTCGGTGATGACTTGGAAACACTCATGTTCCACGTGACCTCGGAAGCCGAAGGCTTGGGAAGCCGAGTTTTTGCGAAGCGCCTGGACAAGAATGGCGAAGGCTGGACCTTGGATTTGAAGATCAGATGCCGGCCGCTAGCAGTGCGCTCTGCTCCCATTCAGAACGCGCTCCAACAGTCACTTGAGGAGTTTCTGTACAATCTCGACTCGTTGAACCAGTCAAACTTTGATTTCGCTCTGCCGGCGCAAGCACTCACCCGGAAGGTCTGTGATAGTCAGAAGCAAGTCAACAACCAGGACTTCCAAGAGGAGTACACAGACGTTTCCTCAGTGCGATGGTGTCAAGAGCTTTGCCGACAGAGTGTGGCGTGCCTCTCGCTCCAGTACGATGAGACGACCAAGCGCTGCGAGTTGACCTGCTCGCCGGAGTCGGAGGGCGCCTGGTTGCAGACGAGCCAGAGCCGGAAGAGCCGGAAGAGCCGGAGCTTGGATCTCGCGGATACTGCCCTGAAGTTGGCAGGTCTGCAGAACTACCTGACAAAGAGCGTGGCTTGCGAGGTCGGGTCTGCGCCTCAGGGTGCTCTTCGGGCCGGACCTTCTGCAGAACAACACCCTGCTTACGCAAACGTCGGCTTTAACCTGGCTGGACTCCGAGGGACATGGCTTCAAAAAGCCCGCCGTGCACAGCCGTGCCTATGATTTCGAAGGGTCGCAGACCCCTGGAAATCCAGCGCTAGCACTCGTCTGAAGCCTCGGGCGGTTCGACTGGTGCCAGCAGACTGAGCCAAGCCTTGACGAGCACACGGTCGTCAAAACATCGAGGCTCCGAGCTTCAGCTTCTCCACGCCTCGGGACTGGAAGAACACTCGATTGCTTTGTGAATTTAGTGCGGCCGGAGCCGCCACTTCGGCGTAGGTTGTTTGGCCTTCGCAAGAGTTCTAGATGCATTGCGAGCTGCGGATTCACGCATTTGCACTTGGAAGCGGAGTCGAGCTTGCTCAACCCCCGCTTCTGGAGCCGAAGAGATTCTGACGTGCCCTTTGAGTGACTCAAAGCAGTCTCCCCGCGCTTCCTTGGCTCAGCAGAGAAGGCCGGGAAGCCGATTCGCAGCTCCACCATAGTCTGTTGCCCGCTGGATCATTCTCCATCGTGTTCCCTCCCTCTGGTTTGCGTGGGTTCGTTGGGAGGGGCCGGAAACAAGTCGAAGGGGCCGGGGACCCGAGAGCATGCATATTATGCATATGTATCATATGTATGTATATATATATATATGTACGTGAAGAGGGCGGAGATGCAGAGGCAAGTAGCAGGTTGAGGAGGTATGTGTGCCCTGGACCGAATGCCCCCCATCATGACATGAGTAGCCCGTGGCCGCAGAAACCTGGACGTTGCTGGCTCTGCCGGTGTTGGCGCGGATCTTACATTCCAGCATAGGCCAAACGTGTGAGCTTCGCGGAGAGCCGTGGCCCCCTTCGCAAAGTGCCTTCCAGGTATTGGACATGTGAATTGTGGAGAAGGTCGCTGCCAGTGCCAAGCCAACATTCTCCTGCACAAAATCCAAACCTGGTAGGCGCAATGGACCCAACTCCTGTCGCGCACGTGCGGCTCTGAGGGGCTTTTTGTTCGCGCACGATTGTGTTCTCTAGGTTTACAGTTTCCACGGTTTCTGGAGGTTTCAGTTCAGATTGCCATTTCGGACAGTTCAGATTGCCGTTTCGGACAGTAGTGGGATGATCGGTGTAGTTCCTGGCAATTAGTTCTCCCAGTCGACATAACTGCAACGGTTAACCACTAGCAGGTTGTAACCAGGCGGCGCCGAAATTGGCAACGATCAACGAAAAGGCTGGGCCACCGTGGACAACGTATATGTGCGCATATCATTCACTGGTTCGATTGGTATGCTTGCCACATGAGGAGTACGCGTCTTTGTGCATAGCATTCGAGTGAGCTTGACTAAGTCTCAGGGGCGCAGGGCCCAACGAAGGCCGATGCGATCTTCGCACATCTTCGCTAGCTTCTTTTTCCTTGCATTGTGAGTTTTCGCGTTCGAAGGACGGGGCCTTAGACTGAGCCTCGCGCAGCACCCACCGCTTCTTTTCGGCAGGCCAAAGGAGCCGCTCCTTCTTGATGTCAGCCGAGCCTCTTCGGCCTACGGCACCCTCACGAACTTCCATCCGGTGAAGGGCTCGGGTGGACGAAGCGAAATATGACCAGCGAGAATAAACAGATGGGAGTCCTCGGGCTCTTCACTCCAAAACGAACGCAGAGATGACACAGCATCTTTGTGTACATACACGTGGGCGGTCTTCAGATTTCCCACGCTTCGGACGCGAGCATCCTGGTTTTGGCGAAGACCCTTTGTTTGAGTTCATGTTTGGGCGCGGGTCTACTCTTCCCCGCCGACCTTTTTGTACAGGTCCTGGAAGCTTTGTGCCACCAGATACAGACTGAGATACCAGAGACACACGCGCGCATACGGCTGCACTTTGACGGCTTGTTGATGCTCGAGCTTCGCGCTGGTAGAGACTTGCGGAAGAGGTGCAGTGAACCGAGAAATGAACTTGCTTCGATCAAGGGGTGTTGCTATGTCTACTCGAGCTCTGCGCTGGTCGGCGAGGGCATACCCTGGGCATCGGAGTGGTTCTTTATTTCACTCCGTACAAAGACAACTGCATGCTTGTATAGTTTCGGTGGCAAACATTTTTGACTGCTTGAATATCATCAGATTCTTTTGCGTTCCATGGTGTGAGCGACAGGTTTCCGAGTTTGCGGAGAGGTTGTGCGGCATCGGGCTTACTGGGAGTTCTGCTATGGGCGCAAAAGCCGATCTACATTATTGTACAGCTTCAAGCGGCTCTACAATCTCCAGTACAGATGCACGCGTGCCAAGTTCTTTGGGGAGCACAACTCACTCTTCACACCATGCCAGTAGCACCAGAAGGTTTGGTTGAACTCCATCCAGCGTTTGGGCACTTCCACCATAACTGGCAACACGCTCGGGTGGACGAAGCACGCCATCGGCTACGTCGACGCCGGCCGTGACCAGCGAGGCTTCTCGGAGAGTTTGGCTCCGCGCAATCTGTGGGTGGCACTTTGCTATCACCGGCGACTCACTACAAAGTCGGCCTCGTATCCGAAATTGGCCCGTCGCAGCGGCGAACATAAACAGAAGCGTGTCAGTCCACAGTCCTGTTCCTGAGTACGCATGACTCATGCAAGATGTCAGTTTTCTTGTTACTGCCCATGATGCAACGCAAAAGCCACACACGCGCGCACACACACATGCATAGTGTCAGAAGTTTCTTGCTTCTTGTCGTGGCTCTGAAGCTTAGCAGAGGTGCCCTTTGTGAATGCCCAATTCTCAAATCGTGTTAAAGTTGAGCCTCAAGACAGGTAGCCCACGTGCAGCGTTAAACGCACACCTGCCAGAAGAAGAGCCACTCCACAGCAGGATCGGCACGACGAGATGAAGCCCTCCATGGGTGGTGTTCCAAGTCTCGAGCCAAGCAAACCAGAAACAAGCACACACCCAAAACGCTGTAAACAAGCGGAATATTCCCCCTAGTCTTCAGGATTTCGCCTAGGCCTAGCAGTTTCCCGACTCTAGAGACTTTGAAGCGTTGGGGCTTCCGGCCGCCGGCCGGGCGATGGGCCGGCGTGGCCAGGTGGGAGCCGTCCTTTAGAGTTTAGGAGTTTAGGGGGTTCCAAGCTGGCAGCTTTGAGGCTTTTGGGACGTCGGTGCGATATCGGTTCTGTGTCGATTTAGGCGAGTGTGATGAGAGATTCCAACCGTTGCAGTCGTGATCATAAGCCCTCCAGTCATCATCACCATCATGGTCAGCTAAACTGACCATGACCATGATGGTCAGCAGCATCAACATTGATTGTTGTCTTCGTTCTCAGATTCTCATCGCGTACATCATCGTTGACTTCATAGTCAGCCACATCGCAAATGACAACCGCCATCATCATCGCTTCGTCGTCGTCGCCATCGTCTAATGACTCTTATTGCCTGTCGACGCACCGTGGTAGTCAAACGAAAGCCACCATGATGGCAGCGTTGCAATCTGCTCAGGGCCGAGGTGGAGGTGGCGGCGGGGCCGGCGGCGATGGCAGGGATAACAGGAGACTTTGCGTGCGCTTTGTGGGCTTGGGAGGTTTCTGTTTGAAGATCTTCCTCGCCTGCTTCCAGCGGGCCGGAGCATGCTGAGCCAGGAAAGAGGGCTCTGACTCTGATTCACCCAGAGCTCGTGTGAGGAGCGGGCCTGTGTCGCAGCTGGAAGATCTCATGCGACGTCGCGGCGTGGATCAGGTGGAGCACTGATTTTCAGCGTGCTTTAATTGAAATCTCTCTCCAGTAGCAGTTCGAGAAAGCCACACTCAGCCACGCTTAGCTCGGGCTTGTATCGCGAGGCCTGGGATGCTTTGCAGGAGATGATGCGAGCTGGCCTGCCGGCCGCCCTGTTCTCAGTGACACAGTTGTGCCATGTTGTGCCATGTTGCGCCATGTTGCGCCATGTTGCGCCATGTTGCGCCTGCCAAGGACCGCTTCACTGCCGGAGCCCTGTGGCGATGTCGAGGCGCTTGGCCTGGCGCGTCTTGCTCTCAGGTGTCCAGGATGCTGATGCGCACCCTGGCCGACGGGCGGAGGCGCGAGCGGAGGAGGCGACTCAGAGCGCCGCTTAGAGTGGCCATTCTGCAGTCAGGAGCTGGGACCCGGCAAAGATCAACCGGTCTGCAGGGGGCTCGGAAGCCCGAAGTGGATCCGGATTTTCCTCCCGTGAATGCTGCTTTCAGGTCGCGCTCGTCGAGCAATTCGTGCAGATCCAGCCCCAGGAGGCAGACGAGGCTTGGAAAGGAGAGGTGAGAGGAAGATCAATGCTAAGCCGCTAAGCATAGAGGGGTCTCGCGCTTTGAGGTGCTTTTCAATGCGATTTTAGATACACATTCGCGAACGAAAGACATCGCCGCCGCCTCAGTCTCTCTGTTCACCGCACCAGTAGCCACCTACTCAAGCACGTCTTCCTTGTCTCAGCGGAGCTTCGGTGGCGAGCGTTCCGTCGAAACTCGAGGTGTGTGTCTGTGTATGTGTGTATGTTTGTGTGGGATTGTGTTGGTATCAGATGGGAAGAGGGAAGAAGAATGCTCCTTGGCAGCGGCATATGTTTCGTTGTTGCGCGGGGTTCGCAACCGCTGCGCGAAAGCTGTCGAGTGGCATTGAAGAAGCCGCTGTTTCCACTGGTACGAATCTCAAAACTGGCCGTGGGTTCATTCATGCTGAGTCTCCGAGGCCAAGTTGGAGACGACGTTTCAGCGCATGAAGGCGAAGCTGCACGCTCCGCTATGCTCCGCTTCTCGCTTCGCCATTCGGAGGACTTGGGCGTGGAGCCCTCCCACGTGACGCTGGGAATCCTCGTTAAGGCTGGGGAAAGGGCTGGAATGATATCTCACGGTATCTACTCCCATATTATTCTTCCGCCGCTGCATCGATGCCTCTACCCGCCCTCTCCGTGCAGGCGTACGGTCAGGTTTGCGATATCAAGAAGGCACCGGGGTCAGGGCCGAGAAAGCTCCGGGGCTGGGACTGGGACGCTTTGCATCACCTTGCAATCAAATCACATCAACACGCAGAGTCCGCAGAGTTCCTTCCGGGCGTGAGAAGCTCCGTAGCTGCATCGGCATTTTACGAAGTCTTCAGGTTGTGCAGCTGTGGGATGAGATGGTCGAGCAGCGGGAACAGGCGAATGCCAGGATCCCATGTGTACGCGCTGCTGAAGCTTGTTGGCACGAGGAACTCCCATGCACACATCTCATTACGATCATGGAGCGTTGTTGACAATGCAGCGCAACCTGCAGCAATCTCTCATCAAGCCTCAACCCTCGTAGATTAGAATTACAAGCTAGTGTCGCTAAAGGTGAGCGGCATTGTGCAACTTGCTGAGGCTGTCACCTACGGCTGCATGATCAACGCCTGCGTGAAGTGTAGCCAGACGGAGAAGGCAGCTTGCAGAGCCACCCTAGCAAAGACCTTGGCGGAGGCGTTATCGGAGTTATCGTCGCACGGGAGTAGCTTCAGCGTTCTGATGAAGATGACATGATGTTCATGGCTGTCTTTCGAAGCAGCCATAGACCAGTATCTAGTGGTTAGTTGTGCTTCCGCTTCCCTTCTCTACGACTCCTCACCAGCTGTGTGTAGGCTTACAGTGGCCTCCGAGCAATCATTTTGCTTGTCCCTCTTTCTTCTTTTCTTCTTTTCTTCCGTGCTCCTGCGCTCTGCCTCGTCCTCGCATGATTTCGTGCCGGAGGCGCTCTCGATCTTTCGTGACATGCAGAAGCGGCACAAGCAGTGCAACACGATCCTTTACACGCAGACGCCCCGGGGGTCTCAGAGTGATTTGCTGTTTTCCTCTCGTGCCTCTGAGGACCTTGATCAAGGGCTATGGGAACGAGAAGGACCCGAGCCTTCAGCCGGAGCTAGTTCTAGGGCTTCTAGGGCTGCCTCTTGGCGAGGACCTGAACACTGCCATTATGCTCTTTCGGGAGATGAGGGAGGAAGGCGGATGATGGGACAGCCACCAGCACTGGAAGCACGACACTTCTAAACTCTTCCGCAGGTGTTCCCTACAACACCATTGCCTACAACTCCATCATCGACGTCTGCATCAAATGCACCGAAGTGGCAAAAGCAGAGGCCGGAGCTCCGAGAGTCCCTTCCAAAGAACTCGCTAGAGTCTAGAGCTCTCGCCCCTTTTCCAGGAATTTTTCCAGGAGATGATGTCCGATAGCAGCACTGTACAGCCGGGCGCTAGGGTGCTAAGATCCTGGGAGGTTTGGGAGTCGGGCCGAGTCGGGGCTGGGCTCAGGCCGGACCTCATCACCTACTCCACCCTCCTGAAGGGCTACTGCCAGGCTCGGGGCTCACTCTCCGCTTTTTTCAGATGTCGTCGTGACATCCGCAAGCAGCGCGCAGCTCCGTAACTTCTTCGCTTGGAGACCCCAGCTGTGGCCATTCTCTTATGCAAGGCCGAGCCGAGAATCCGAATCTCAGGACTCAGGAAAACTCACACACGCAAGGAGGTTCGAGCTGCCAAAGAGAGTCATCGACTTCGCATGCGTGAGACGGCCTGTAACGGCACAGTGCATTCCCATGAGTAACACGAATGCCTCTGAAAGCTCTCAGGTGGGAGACCTGGACAAAGCGTTGCAGGTAGCAGCCACCATCAAGGCGCCAGGGCGCCGCTGTCTGCGGCTCTCAGCGGCTCGCAGAGTTCTTTCTGGAAGGCTTGTGGGATGCAGTGTGACGAGCTGGTCTACAACACTTTGATGGACGGCTGCGTCAAGGCGAGGGAGTTTCATTGTACGCGTGAAGCGACCCTGAAGTTCCATGGAACCGCCTCGACATTGCCATGCAGCACTGAAACCAAGACCCCGAAGTCAGATACGTACTGTAATCCGTGGGAGTGACACCCCCCTGGCCTTGGAGGCTAATGATCTTTCGGCCGGCGTGGGGCTGTTTGCGGAGATGGCCTCGCGGGGATCTTGGTCTCTTTTTGCAGGAATCCGCCGGGCCGCGGCGGGACGGCGGGGCCTTCTCGGGATCTCCGAGGGCTGGGATGAAGCCGTCCTCCATCACCCACAGCATCTTCTTGCGGTCCTGGGCTAAGAAGCCCCCGGGGGCCTCTTGCGTTCGCCGAGCCTTCGTCGGCAGAGACGCCGAGGCTGTATCAGCGCAACGGCTACAAGGGAAATGCCCCCGAAGCTGCAGCAGGGGCGAGTGCGAGAAGCTTGGGAGTGTCTGTGACCCGAGGCCCTGGATGCTGTCGCGCAGCTGTACCAGCATCACGGCCTGGAGAAGCCTTCGGCCGGACCCTCGAAAACTCCGGGCAAGCTCGGGGATTTGTTTGTCGAATCTCTCGTGGATGGAGGGGATGGTCGAGAAAGCGAGCAAGGCCGAGGGAAGTGGGAAGTCCATGGAAGCAGCCTGGAAGCTTCTTTGAGCTTCTTTGAAAAAGGCCGCTGCGCGGCGGGAGAACCGTGCCAAAGGCTCCTCGGCTCCTGGCCGAAGCCCCTTCGCCTTCCCTTCAAGAACCGTGCCAAAGCGAAAGCGAAAGCGAAAGCGAAAGCCGGCTTTTCTGGAGGTTCCAAGAGCCGAAATGGAGCGGGGACCAAGCAGTCCACCCGCGCCAGGCCCCGGGCCCAAGTCGTGAGATTCCTGCAGTTCGATAGGCCGAAAGAAAGCCTGCAAACTAGTTTTTCCTCGCACAGGCAAGGTCCCGCAAAGCAGGGCGGGTACGACGCAGGTGCCCTTAGGGGGGGGGGGGTCGCGGCTCACTATCCGAACAGAAGACTAAGCAAGCAAGACGGACGATGATGATGATGATGGCGATGATGAGGAGGAGGAGGAGGAGAAGGATGGCGACGATGATAACGATAACGATGATGATCAGAATGGTTTCCATGAGATAACGGTGACGACAAAGAGAACGAGGCCAATAGTGCTGCTGCTGCTGCTGCTGCTGCTGCTGCTGCTGCTGCTGCTCGTTATGATGCAGAGGAGGATGACAACGAACGGTGGCGACGGCCGTAGCGATGGCGATGGCGAGGTCTTTTGATGCTGAGGAAGAAGATGGCAATGATGGCGGACACACGGACATGACGAAGACAATGATAAGGGAGCGAGAGTGATGGCGATGACGACTTTGATGATGCTTCTGACCAGGCGGAGGATGGAAGCGAAGTAGTGGTTATAGTGATGGTGGTGGTGGTGGTGGCTGAAGGAAGATGATCATGATGATGACAATGGTAAGTTCAATAGCAACAAAGGATGTCGTCGTTGTTCCAAAACAAGGCACAATGCAGTGGCATGCCTTTCGACATTTGTACGAATCCTTGATTGGCAACGCCACGTCACTGACAACAATAGCCCGTGCAAAGTAAGAGGAGCTGGAATACCAACTTTTAAACTCATCAGATGCTGGTTCTTGGCTGGAGGTGGCACGAGCGGGGAAGCCCAGCGAGTTCACTGAGATTTCAAGGATCGCAAGGAGCTGCCAATGCCTGAGTCCAAGTTTTGTGAGTTTCTCGCCCATCGAGGTCCATCTATGTCTGTGGCTCAGATTTCTCAAGCGAAAACGCGTGGGACCCGCCCCCCCCTCACCAGTTGCTACTCAGGCCCCTTCCCGTTGGCAGTCTCGGGCTGAGCTCTCCGCAGGCACCGAGCCAGAGGAATCTGATGGCTTGTGGCTCTCAGGCACCCAGGGCGGCTGGCAGAGGCTTCCGCTTGTCCTTATAGGTCCCTGTCTTTCTTTCATCTTCTGCTCTGCTAGGACGCAGGCAGCACCATATGCCCCGCCGAAGCCTGAGGGGCAGAGGGCTGCGGTTTCACTTCTCCCATGGGACTCTGTGGGGAAAGAACATGCATGACCAGCATGAGAGATGGTAACATTTGCCACTCAAAGGTTAGGGGCAGAATGAAACGAAGCCTTTGGCTCTCGGGATCCCTTGCGTCGAGGGAGCAGATTTTTTTGACCGACTCTCTGCAAGGAATTCCGTAGCCGACGCCTCGCAGCGATTGCCTGGGTCTGCGGCCTACCTTGCCAGTCGCAATTAACTTTCAGCAACAGGAGATTGGATTTCGAGGCCTGGCTACATGATCTCCGTGCAGACTTCAGGCTCCTTCACAGAAAGACTGACGTATGCCTTATTTGTGATATTGCTGGCCCCAGGTTTCTAGGTTCCTGAGCCTTGTCCGGAGCGGTTTCTGTCTGAGGGCCCGGCCCCGCGGAGAACGTCAACTACGGCATTCCGAGCCGCCGGGCCCACAGAGTCCATGGAGTCCCGTGACACGACAACGGCAAAGCAGAAGAAGCGAGATCAGCGGTGATATTTAGGGCAATCGCGTTCTGCCCCGTGGTGCCAACGGACGGTCGCTATGAAGGTAGTCATGGTAGTGACTATTATTAATGGGTACCTCGACTCAACAACGATGTTGCCATAAACAGCAACACATTGCCAAAGCAGCCGTCATATAATGATCATCGTCATCGTCGTCATCATCGTAGCAGCGGCACCATGATGTTTACCATCGTCATCGTTGTTTTCATCATCCAAATCCATCATCAGTCAATCAGCAGTGAACCAGCCAATCAACCAAGTCAGCGAAAAAGCAAGCAACCAAGCAACCAAACAACCAAGCAACCAAGCAAGCGATCAAACACCCACCCACTTACCCACCCAACCAACCAAGCAAGCAAGTAAGCAAGCAATCAACCTCACCACCAGATCCATCATCATCGTCATCATTATCATCATCATCATCATCATCGTCAGCATCATCATCGCCACCAGCATCATCATCGTCATCAGGACAATTCATCACCGCTCACCATCACTGATCATCAGAGGTCGTCATCACCATTGTGGCTGTCACTATCATCTCGTTGGCCTCGTTGCTACATCGCTCATCGCCTCCATCATCATGCATCTCCACGACTTTTGTGCCTGAAATGGCCTCTAGGGCGGCCGTTGCCATTCGGGCTAAAGAGCTGCCCAGGCCCTGCGACCTTCGCGGGCATGGCCCTCGAGGATCTCAGTGGCTACCCTCAGGCCCCCAGCGTGCCTCGGAGTTCCTGCACCGGACCTCGAGAGTCTCTAGAGAGGAACTTGTGGGAAGTGTGTGTCTGCTTGCGCTGATGGAGTCGTTCTCTTTTTCACTTTTGAGGCACACCTCCCCTTCTGTCCTCTCTCTCTGTCTCTCTCTTTTGGATCGCTCGCTTCAGATGTCACAGTGACTTCAATGCGCTTGCAGGGGCACCCTGGGGCTCAGGGCCAGGTCGGCCATGCCATGCCGATGCACCAGGCGCCCCACGCGCCCCACGCGCCCCACGCGCACGGGGCGCCCTACCAGATGGGCCCATGCCCTCCCCATGCCATGGGCCCTGCCCCCCATCAGGGTTGCGGGACCTACATGCCTGCTGGCTGCCACCAGGGCCCTTGTGGGCCGGGACCCGGGCCGCAAGGCCCCTGCATTCAGATGCATCCCGGAATGGGTCCCCCGCAAGTCTCTTTTCAAGCGAGCTCCGGGAGGGCTCCAGCGCTCGAGCCTCAGATGGCCGCTACCGGAAGCCAGAAGCGAGTAAGACGAGCACCGGGAACCGAGGCGGCCGGTGCACTACGGGCCCCCGTCCGGAGGCCTTGCTGCTGCGAGTTTCTCGCTTCCACGGAGAGCTCAGTGCGAGATCGGTGGAGTTGGCGCAGGTGACCAGCAGGCAAAGGGCCTCAGAGATGTGGTGTCTGGCCCAGATCGTTCCGGCCCTCGAGCTGCCCAGGAGATGGCAATGGGGAATTTTGGGAGCCAGCCGAATCCCAAGGAAGAGAAATCCGCCCACAAAAGGTTTGGGAGTGCGGCTCTTCTCTTTTTTGCAAATTCCTCACCGAGGCCCGGAAACCCAAACCACCACCCGGCGGCGACCGGCCACGGCCCGCCGGGGCGAGGCCGCGGGCCGCCGGGCTCCCGCGAGGCCCGGGCCCCGAGGGGCTCCAAGCGGAAATATCGAAGGCTTTTCAGAAATGCTGAAAGAAAGTCTAAGTCTAAGTCTTTCGCTGTCGAAAGCTGCAGGGTTTGTGGGGGATGCTCGTCTTCGCGGGGGGAATTCTAGCGGAGGCTTCTCGATCAGGTTTTATGTTGGGTCTGCTCTGCCTCGCGCTTCCTGAGGATGACTTTCGAGAGTGGTCGCCCGGACAGGCGCCCACGTCCGTTGTTTGGGCCTTCACTGACTTCACTGATTTCGCGGCTTTCATTTCAGGACGACTTCTTCGCCCACCTCATGCGGTGAGCTGCCGCCCGAGCTCTTACGAGTATCAGATTCCGTGCTAGCTTTGCTGACCTTCGTGCTTCCAGCGCCAGGCCGTCAATGACAGGCCTGCGCACCGCCCGAACTCTTAGGCTTCCCTTCTCGTAAAAGACGATGGTGACTATGACTATGGCTGTAATCCACAAAGCCTGATAGCCTGATTGTGGCCCCTGGACGCATGGTCTCAGCCTTTGGGAGGCCTTTTCCTTGTGAGAAGGAGCTGAGGAACTGAGCTCGACGGCCGGTTTAGGGCCTTTAGGGCTTAGGGTTTTGGGAGCTTACGCTTTAGGTGCAGGGGTCCCTAACCCAACTCCTTAGGACCTAGTCCTAGACATGACATACAGGCGGGTTGTAAGGTTTACTGGAAAGTGCGGGCCGGCCGCCTCGCTTGGTAGCAAACGCGCCATGCCTGAAGATTCCGAGCTTCGGCATACCCTCGTTGCCGTGACGTTCTTACCAAGAAGGAATGGCACTGCTTTATAACCTCATCAGAAGGGAGGTCTGGGATGTTTCCAGAAGGGTTGCAAGCGTTTTTTCTGACAGTTCGACCGGCTACGGACGTTAACACGTTAATCCGGCGATGCAGCCTGCATCGTGTCATAGCCCAGCTGCGGCGAAGCGCACTGCAGCAGATAATGGAAGCCCGAAACAGCGGAGAGAGGTGGGCAGCACGGCAGCACGGCAGCACTGCGCAAGTGCAAGTGCTGCAAGCGGGCGCGAGCACGTCGCAGCCGACTCTGACACGCTCTCTCCGGGCTCTGACCGTTTTTGTCCAAGGTAGGAGATACGTAGGGATAGCATGGGGCCGCTAGTGGCCACCGTCGGGAGCCCAGGTTTCGGAACTCTGCGAGCTTCGCCTCGCTTCGCCTCGCTTCGCCTCGCTTCGCCGCCCCGAGGCTCGATGAGCTCTGGGAGCTCCCATGCTCGATAACTTGGGCAACCGTCCCGCTCCCGGCCTCACTTGGACTTTGCTATGTCGTTGATGTGTCTATGTATGGTTCAACGGTCGTTCTGTACCAAGGCTGGTCCTTTGGTTCTCTCGGCTCACTTCCCTCTGTCTGTCTGTCTGCCTGTCTGCAGCTCTCTCCTCTGTGTATACATGTATATGAATTTGTATATGTACGTGTAGGTGTAGATGTAGATCGACGTAGGTTTTTGCATGACTTTAGTCTTTCTGACTGCAGGTGCCCTCATCACCTACCTTTCTACATGTCCCTACCAACCTCCCGCCCTCCCTTTGTTCCTTCCTTCCTACCAGCCTGGCTGCATGCATGCATGCATGCACACTGTCCATACGTACCCAACAACTCACGTACATGCTTGCAGAGTTTCATACATGCATGCATCTGCATGGGTGTATGCATGAGTGCATGCATGCATCTTGCATGCCTGGACACATGCATGCATGCGTACGTACAGACAAAAGCTCGATCAGGGATTTCGGACACCATCCATGGTGTTACGGTGGCGGGGTCGTCCAATGTGCATGTGAGCTATGCCACACTCACCACATGCATGAAAAGCTTGTTTGGAGATGTTGGACACCATTCATCCTGTTACGGTCATGATGTCGTCCAATGTATATGTGAGCTATTCCACGCCCACATACATCACAAGTTAAGCTCGTTTGGAGATATTTGAGACCATTAATTAATGGTGTTACCATCGTGGGGTAGTCCAATGTATATGTGAGTTATGCCACACTTACCACATGCATCACCATTCATGGTGTTACGGTCGTGGCGTCGTCCAATGTGAGCTATTCCACACTCACCGCATGAATCACAAGCTCGTTTGGAGATTTTGGGCACCATTCATGGTGTCACGGCCGCGGGGTCATTCGATGTATATGTGAGCTATCCCTCACTCGCCACATGCATCAACAGCTCGATTGGGAATTTTTTGGACCACATTACATTCATGGTGTTTACGGTCGTGGGGTCGTCCAATGTATATGTGAGCTATTCCACACTCACCACATGCACTCACCACATGCATCAAAAGCTCGTTTGGCGATTTTGGGCACCATTCATGGTGTTACGGTCGTGGGTTTGTCCAATGTATATGTGAGCTATTCCACATCTCGCCACATGTCGCAAAAGCTCGTTCGGAGGTTTTGGACAAGCATACACCGCGCACACACACAGACACAAACACACACACAAACACACACAAACACACACACACACAGACACACACAGACACACACACACAGACACACACACACACACACAGACACACACACACACACACAGACACACACACAGACACACACACACACACACAGACACACACACAGACACACACACAGACACAACACACACACACACACGACACACACACACACACACACACACACACACAGACACACACACACACACACACACACACACACAGACACACACACACACACACACACACACACACACACACACACACGACACACACACACACACACACACACAGACACACACACACAGACACAGACACACACACACACAGAGACACACACACACAGACACACACACAGACACAGACACACACACACACACACACACACACACACACACACACACACACAGACACACACACACAGACACACACACACACACACAGACACACACACAGACACACACACAGACACACACACACACACACACACACACGACACACACACACACACAGGACACACACAGACACACACACACACACACACACACACACACACACACAGACACACACACACACACACACACACAGACACACACACACAGACACACACACACACACACAGACACACACACAGACACCACACACAGACACCACACACAGACACACACACAGACACCACACACAGACACCACACACAGACAGCACACACAGACACCACACACAGACACCACACACAGACACCACATACAGACACCACACACAGACACCACACACAGACACCACACACAGACACCACACACAGACACACACACACACACACACACACACACACACACACACACACACACACACACACACACACACACACACACACACACCCGCGCACACACACACACACACGGACACGGACACACACGGACATACACACATGCATGCATGCAAGCAAGCATGCATCCATGCATCCATTCATCCTCCCAGCCAGCCAGCTAGCCAAGCCAGCCAGACAGCCAGCCATCCATCCATCCATCCATCCATCCATGCGTGCAAATTCACAAAATTTATTCCCAAAGGTACTCGTATCTTTTCAGTTTTTGAATGTTTTCATATGTACATATGCGCAATATTGCCGGCATCACCCCAAGATAGAAATACCATAGCAAAGCTTGTCGCACAGGCGCATATATATATATATATACATATACATATATACATATATATATATATATATACACACATACATACACACGAATGTGCGTGTGTATCTATCTGTATATACATATGTGTACATATATATATATATATGTACATATATATATATATATATATATATGCGAATACATGATGAGTCTCAGATATGTGTAAACACCGACGGGTTCCACTGAGTCTAATAACAAATGTTGCGCACATGCTACAATGCAGGAGTGTTCTTCTGTAGAAATGTAACCAAAATTTCCACATGTACAACATTCTCAGTATTGCCCGAAGACAGCTCGGCAGATGCACAGTATGTACAAGTATACAAACACAACATTTGCTACAGTTAGGAGAATATATGTAGTTATGCGAGTTTACGGCTGTCGTTGCAAATCTGTTGATGTTTGCTTGTAGAATGCAGTGTGGATTCTATATTTCCAAATGATGAGCTTTTGTAATGTTGAGTTGTGTATCTGAAAGCTTTTCAGGTATATGTTACGATAACAACAGGCCATATGACCATATGCATAAAATTTAGCACAGGAATAATCCTGTCTTGCCGGTGATGCCTTGTTGCTGCTGCTGTGTTAAGCCTGCTAGGCCTGTGCAAACCGAGCAAAGTAAGCAATACTAACACGATACAGAAGCGAAGTCCAATACACGGCCCGGTCAAGAGGTGGCGAAGTTTGAACACGTGACATATCATTGAAGCGGTGTCACAGTTGTAGGGTTGTAGCACGAATCGAGGTCGAACCATGTTATGTGTGGCAACATGATGTCTGAACCTGGCACCGCTTTTCGGGCGTAAAAGTCTTGCCGAGAGAGCTTTCGTTGGAGTCCAAGGCGGAGTTGCCGCCACAATCCGGGAAACGAAGAAAAGGCCCAAGCCCGTTCAACACAAAAGCTTTCCGCACATGATGCAAAGCGGAGCCAGCAAGAAATTGAAAGTCAAACCCAAAACCAAGGATGACAGAGACGCCCAGCTAAACAAACAAACCGAAGCAATCAAACAAAAGGACACAAGCGACCTCGTGGGACAAAGCAAATCGGGGGACCACAAAAATGTACCCTCAAGGCCTTACTGGTTGTTTTAAGGTTCCGGGACTTTGCCTTGGTGTTGCCCGGCTTTCTGCCGAATTTTCAACCAGGGCCGTCAATGACCCTGCGACAAATGTATGCGTGCGCTTGGCCGACGCTGTGGGAGTAGACGTGAGGCGCCAGGCGCTATCGGAAACGGAGGTCCCGTTGCATGTGTTATCGGGCCCATGAAGACAGCAGACTTTATCTTCAGCAGTATTACGTCCGGTGATGTGCCGCTTGCCTGAGCAGCTTTACGGAAGCTGGTCTGCGACAAAAGCAGGCAAGTTGGGAAAGCCACTTTTGGATGCTGGGGGTGATGTTATGGACCAGGCCAAAATGTGGCAACTGACGCTACGAACGTGGCTTGGCACTGGAGGAGGAGTTTCCGTCAAAACAGACCTGTGCAACGCTCGCTCTGACGTGCTACGACGATTCCAGCTCGGTCCAAGCCATGGAAATTGTTGTCCAGTTTGCAATGTGCACACCGATTATGGCAGTCTGGCAATCATGTCTTTACGTTCCTTTGTAGTGACCGTCGCGAAAAGGGGCTACGGCTTCGCCAAGACAAGTCCCTAATGTTGAAGGCATGGCACGCGCGGTTCCATTTTTGACTGTTGCGTCCAGTGCATGACATTGAAGGCTTTAGACAACTAGTTGTGAATGAAGTCTTGAGCTACTTGGGTGACCTGGGTGTTTCCAGGCATGACCGATTTCACACGATGGCGTTTGAATTCATACCTGTTTTCGCGCGGACGCGAAGAGCGGCGCGTCCGTTTTCTTTGGACGCGGGCGACAGCTTCTGCAACTGTCGACGAGCTTGCCACCACGCATCCAGCAGTGTGTGTGACAAAGTTCTTCCCAAAGGTTGAGCCTGGAGCTGCTGCGGTAAATGTGAAAATTTTCCTTAGCTACAATCCGCACATGTTGCAATGTGGTTTAACAGCTGCGCCTGCTGAGTGAAGCCTCGAAGGACAACACGACCGTCTGTGCACGGTTTGATTTGATGGGACAGTCGCAGAGCTTGAGGCAGTGTCGCGCAAACATTTGAGGACACCGTGGTAGAGGCGGCCTCAAAGTTAAATGGCCCTGTGTGCCCGACCTGTCGCTGTCATACCACGTTTGATCCTCAACTTCAAACACGAAGATTCTAAACCCTAAACGCTAAGCTGTGTGAGCCAAGGTTCAGGCTCTGTGCGCCATGGGCCACACGGCATGGGAAGCTGTGAAGCGATTGCCAGTGCCGGCGGGCTTCATCTTTGAAAGCTCTTCGGGCAGACTTCGGCCAAAAAGGCAAACAGTCGTCCTGCAAAAACTTTGACAGGAACTTGGTGACCTGTGCAGGTGCGCCTGAGAAAGTAAGCCGGTGCGCCTGGGAAAGTAAGCCGGGCTGAAGCTTGAATCGGCTCAAGCGTCAACATGCGAGGCTGTGTGCTTGATGTAGTTCGCGTTGATGTTCACGTGTTTCCCGATCGTTGCACATATGTCCGCATGTGCGCACTTGAACAGTTGTTCCTCGTGCTCTAACATCCAGGCGTCGGAGCAGACGTGGCCATGAGCTTCCTCCCCGGCCTGCTTAGTAACAGTCACGGGTGGACTAGGGCGTTTGTGTTTGCTCAGATATTCCAGATATTCACATAAGAAATATGGGTTCGTGTTTGTAGCATAGATTGTACAGCTAGAATTCACTGTCTGTGGATTTCTGGCCCATTGCCAGACGAGGCGATTTCAAAAGAAAAAAGCATAAACCTGACCGTAAACCCTAAGCCTCACCGTAACTGGGAAGCACCTTAAACCCCAAAGTTGAATCGCTCACGACCGCTGGCTTTCCTTTCAATCACATGGCCAGAGTGTAAAGTACTTCAACGAAGCATGTTCTTTTGCGAATATCAAGGAACAGGCATAGTGATCTTCGAAAAGATGTCAAATAATTTTGGGTGGCGCAACCCCTTGCACAATTTTTTGGAAACACTCTACGTTAAATGGTACCGAAATGTATCTATATTTTAACGCTACGCCGCCCGCCTCGAGTCTTCAGCGGCAGGGCGAGGGGGCAGTCGATGTTGTATACATGCTAGGGGGGCCTCTCAACCCCAACCTTTACACGGTTGTTGATAACCAAGTGCGGAAACGCCATCTTCCCGCCTGAGGGGGGTGACGGGGGGAAGGGGGGGGGGAGGGGAGGGGGGGGCGGGGTCCTGGGAGGGAGGGGGGAGGCCGACAAATCAGGTAAAATGAAGGGAAGCCGCACAAGGAAGTTGCAAACGAACGCCAAAAACAGGGTGTCTCCAATCCTCGGACAGGAGGATTGGGTGGAGGGTACCTGAGGTAACCCCCAAGACGCCTGGGCCTGTGGCCTCGGCGGATAATCTGAAAACACCAACGAGCAGTCGGAGGCATTCCAACAGGCACACAAAAATTCAAAAGCATAAGAAAACGTGTGGAAATGCACACAAAACATGCACGTGTGTTTGTTGCCGATATTGTGTCGGATGCTGTGGCGCATGGGTGTACCCTTCTGATTCTGTGTGTGCTTCGCACTGCTTGTGCCAGCAGCAGCGATTTGCTTGCGCTTGTGATGCAGGTTTGTTGCCGATATACTAGCAAATAATGCGACCCATGAGCCCTTCTGGTTTGCTTGCTTGCGGTATGGCACACCCAGACACCGGCAGCAAAACCATGCATGAAACACCGAAACCAAGAAACAGTTATTTTTCAACACGCAGAACTACAAAACCATCGTCATATTGCAAAAAACAATAAGCGAAGCTACGGCCACCAAACAACAGACAACAACAATCGACAGCCAAAACAACCAAAACGGAACAGGTCATGTTCAACAAAGCGGATGGGATTTTTGCATTTTTAGGTTCTTGATTGGTTATGTTTCCGTTGTCTATCATGTGTGATTGTTTTTTTGCGTCGTTTTTTGTTGTGTTCCATATTCCAATCTGGCACATTGAGCCCGCATATTGTTGGTGTTCAAAGAGCGGATTTGTTGTCCTTGCCCGATGGCTCTCGGAGCATATGTTTTGGCTACATGGTACAGTAAACTATATATATATATGTGTAGACAATATGTACGTATGTATTGGTATATATATATATATATGTGTACACACACATACATCTACATATACATGTTACGGAAATCTGGTAAGTGTCGGTGTATTCGTATGTGTATATGTCAATGTGTGTGCTGCATATGTATATTTTTGTATGTATGTATGTATATGCATATGCATACGTGTGCTTCATGGTTGTTTCCAAGAATGGGGTGCTCGAAGCTTAAGTAACAAGGCACGTTGCTACAAGCGTTCTTGGTTGCCAGCTTGAAGAAAGCATTCGGTTCTCATGTGCAGGGGTTTAGGCTTTTCATTCATGGTGCTACGGTCATGGGGTCGTCCAATGTGTACGTGAACTATTCCACACTCACCATATGCATTAACAGCTCGTTTTGAAAGTTTGGACACCACTCATAGTGTTACGGTCGTGGGGTCGTCCTATGTATATGTGAGGTAGTCCACACTCACCACATACGTCACAAGCTCGTTTGGAAATTTTGGACACCATGACGTACCAGCATACAAACCTGCATAGGCATAGTTACACGGTTACATAGTCCTATGTTTACGCACTGACATTAGTACATAACCACACCAATGGATGGTACAGTACATTATCTACATTAGCATTGCGCTACATACATACAGTCTTGCGTCACGATGCTAAGTAAACTGGCATCTTCAAGGCACATGCTGGTAATTGGCACCCGGCAAAGAACTCTCTGGAGCACGGATTTGGCGAGCACCGGCAACAACACTGGATGCCGAGTAGAATAAACCGATAAAGATGAGGCCCACCCTGCGTGTCCGACAGAAGCGGCGGGCATTCCTTGAATCGCCAAGATCAAAAGCGCCTTTAAGGCAAGCATGCCGCAAGTGGTCGTTCATGAATCATAGAAGCGGCGGTACACCCCAAAGCCAGCAAAAGGATCATGACACTACAGTACAAAACATCAGAATATGATGGCAGCGCACATTGATACGTACACATGCATACCTACAGACATACGTACATACATACGCACCTACACAGATACACGCATACCTACACATGCAAACATGCAGACACTTACACACAGGCAAATGTATAAACGAAGGTTCATAGGCAGATCAACAAAAGCAGATCAACACATCAACGAAATACGGGATATGACATGCGTAAATTGCGTATGTCTGTGGGCATATGCACGAATATTGCGTATATATAGAGCTACGAAGTTCTGCATCTAGCCATCTTTCCCTCTGTCCGTGCCAGTGTCTGTCTGTCTGTCCGTCCGTCTGTGTCGCTGCTAGCCAGCCATCCATCTAGCCAGCCAGCCGGCCAGCCAGCCAGCCAGTATCTTCGCGTGCATATACACATGCTGGTGTAGGTTTCTTTCCAGGCTTCATCTTTCCAGCGCCCCAGCCTTCCTATGGAGCACAGTCGTACAAGAGGACGGGGCTCTCATCAACGTGTGCTTGGGGTTCCGGGATGTTCCGGGTTCGAAGGTTGCCCTGCTCGATGCAGGTTCGGAGTTCAACGCCTGATCTTTTCTGTTCCAAGCGTTCCATCTCGTGCTGTCGAGTTGCAGCCCCGGCTCCACGAGGAATTTGTGTTGGATCCCTTGGAACAGCGTCGGCCACCGAAAGGGTTCAGGAAGGAGTCCTGCTTGGCATGATTCTATACAGTGCTAGGGCTCAGCGTGATGGAGTTCCCATAACGACGACGATTGCTGTGATAAAATTGGTGACGATCGCGGGCGAGAGCTGTACCGGTACCGGTTTAGTCAGGACCATGACTACATGTAGTCTAACGATCATGTCTGATGATGCCGCTGACACGCTGGCTGTTGCTTGTGTTGTTGATGCAGCTTCCACGAGCCGTGTGTCTTTGGATTCCGAGGTCATCTCGCCCAAGCGCGTCGGGGAGGAGAATGCCAGTGGCATTCCCTGCCTGTGGCCATGGACCCGGTGCACTGGTGCCATCGCGCACCTCTCGTGACTTCGCTCCATCTGCATCCCTCTCTTTCTGAGAAGTCTCTTACCCTCTCTTCTTGGCTTTAAGGTTCCCGGCGCCCAAGGCGGAAAGCTTGGCTCTCCTTGGATTGGCCCTTTTAGACGTCTCCCCGAAGCTCCGCAGGCAGCCACGGTGATCCTCTTCTTTCATGCCAATGCGGAGGTGCCTCGAGTCAGAAGGCTTTGCTGTTGTCGGACCCCTTCCTCTGCCCAGGACCTGGGAATGTCCTTCGCGGTGCTCCGTCACATCAGGGATCAGTTCAAGGCCGCGTTCTTCTCAGTCCTCCCCGAGTTTTCGGACCCCCCCCCCGCTGCGCCGGAGGTGAACGTCCTGGCCGTGGAGTGAGCCCAAAGATTCGCAGTCTGCAGGTACTTTTTGGCGTGACGACCATCGTCACGACTCACTGTTTAACTTGGTGTGTGTGTGTGTGTGTAGCAGGAACTTATGCCAAGAGTCATTCATCCCAAGTCTTGTTCGGATTATCCTCCGGCTCGCCGGAGATGCCATGAGTATCAGAAGGGCAGTGATCGTGATAGAGGTCGCAGCATGTATGAACCCCGTCGCACCCTACTGCCAGGTACCCCGGCTATGGACTGCTTCACCACATGGAGCCCTCCGAGGTGCTTCGAAGCTTCTTAGGCGATTCAGGGTACGAGCCGTAGATTCGTGAAGTTCTCCATGTCCCTCAGCAGAGCGGAAGATCTGACTCTTCTTTTCTCCCAGCAGATCCTGCTTGCATGAAGTCATGTCTGCTCTGAGCTTCAAAGGATGCCGTTTACGAGGTCGCCCTGGGCTCAGAGATTGTCGGAGACGCGTAGTCTTCAATTTGGGGTCCGGGAGTTCCGGGTTTTAGAGATGTCTTGGTTCCGGGCCCAGGCGCTGACCGCCTTCCGTTTCCTGGTGGACGAGATCGGAGTGAGATACTCCCAGATCATCCTGTCCGGATCCCCGGCTTCTTTCTTCCCTCCACTGGGCCTCCAGTGACATCTTTGCTCTCCTATGATTTGTGTGCTACAGACTCACGTTCGCGGGGAGATCCGTGTGTGTGCAACGGGAGCAGACCCCGATTTGCATCGACTTGTCCCGTGGGCGTGCCCCTTTTCTCGGGACACACCCTAGCCCTAGACTCCTAGACTCTAGCTTGGCTTCAACGGGGCTGCCCACGCTGATCTCCCAGATGCCGTGCAGTCGAAACAGACTTTGTGACTTCTTCAAAATCCCAGAACGAAAGTCCCTAAACAACAGGGAAACCCTAAACTCTACAGGGAGTATTTTCTATGGACCGCAGCCTTTAGTCTCGCCCTAAGCGCGGCCTGAGGTTTGGGAGATCCCTTGGCAGTGGACCAGCAGTCTTCCTGGCTGCCCAATACCCGGTGGGAGGCCCGCAGGAACCCAGCAGCAGGGCCGAAGATACAGCATCTCTATGTACAGGTAACATGTGCAAAGATGTGTGTACTGCATACACACATCACCTACCTGTATTATGGTCAAGTACAGTGGAATAGAACCTGTAGGGGGCCTATAGTATAGCCCTTTGTTGTAAATCTCATCTTGACCGTCAGGCCTGATTTTGGTTTCGGCTTTCTCCTCCATCAAGGCCGCGGTACAGAGTATCGTGGGGTCGCTGCCTCAACGGTGGAATGCAGCTGCTAGTATTACATGTCCCAGCAGGAGGTGTCTCTCTTGCAGGTCATGTTGTCTTAAAGCAACACAAAGAAAACCTATTCCCTCTGCGTTGCATGCGTTGCTATGGTACCGCGGAGCACGCGACATGCCATCGCTTCGCCTAGATCATAACTTGACATTTCTTCTGTCGGAGCTCTTTCGCCTCGGTTCCTGTCAGGACCATCATAGGCCAGTATATCTTAGTAATTGCACAGCCTGCGACGAAAACACGTTGAGGCGCGTGGTCGCGTGGACCTTTGCGGAGCGCTTCCCAAATGGCGGCTCGTCGGCGCAAGGGAGCTCGGGAGCTCATGTGCAGGAGGACTCTACGTAGGTACGTGCTCTCTAACTCATCATCGTAGCTATGTGTTTTTTTGGTAGGGCTTCTTCTCTTGGTTCAGCCTCAGCCTGGTTTCAGCTACCGCTGTTCTTGCTGATCCCAGCTTGAAGGGTGTTGCCTGAATGGGGGGGAGGGCGGAAGGCGCAGGGCGGCGGTAGCTCTTGCATCACGGCGGCGAGTGCCTCTACGACCACCACTGCCAATACTACGCCCACGACCATCTGAGGTCGGATCATCGCGAACGTGTGGCTGGACCTGACTTGGTTCGTTCATTCTGCGTACAGTGCGCTCACCATCAACAGAGATTTTTCATGCTTGGCCAAACAAGGCTTTGCACGGGGTCTGTATTCTCTTAATTAGAGGATATGTCTGCAGGGACCTACTAGTATTCTCGTATTCTTGGGGGCCGCCTGGCGCCGAATCCAGGTCCTGCTCTACGCTCTTCATCCACGGGGAGTCCGACAGCCAGGATCCTCGGCCGGCGGAGGGACGATGCGGGCGCCCGCATCCTCGTTGAGCGTCACCATCGCTGCTGAAGATGATGACGATGACGATGAGGATGAAGCTGGTGGTCGTGGTCGGTCGTTGTCATCCTCGTCGTCCGTCATCGTCGACGTTTCCTCGACTTGCGCGTCATCTCATGAGGTTTGATCCCAGCAGAGCACTCGCTGCGACTCTTCAAGCGCTGCCGGGCACCCACACAGAGTACCGTAGGGGGGGCACAGGAGTCGCTGCTGGCACACCTGGCACAATGCACTACGACCTCACCGTCGAGCTAGGGCATGAGTTCAAAAGCCCCAGGTCGTGCACGCAAGCTTTTAGTCACGCCGCCGAAGATGGAGCATAATTCGAATCTCTTCGGCTCGGGACTTGGCCAGAGCTCGAAGTGATATCCCTCTCAGACCGGTCCGGTGGTGATGGCACGAAATCCGAGGTGATGCATCGTTCCTGGCAGTGCCAGCAATCCACTTCTTCGGATTTCCCGGTGCCTCGTCTAGTCTCCTGGGAAGGCGGAGGGTCTTTGCCTTTCTGGCCAGGCTACTACACAGCTTCTCCGCCCGGAGCTCGGCTGACTCGGCTTCCGCGCGCCGCGGCACATCTCTCTCTCTCTCTCTCGCAGGCCTCGGTTACAGGCGCATCTCTTTGAAGATCCCGCCAAGAGAGCGCCGCGGCCTTGGACTTTTGCTTTGCTGTGCTCTGGTGCGGTGGCCCTTTTGGCCCTTCGAGGCGGCTACTCAAAGAGAAGAACAAGCAGGCGACCTGCCAGTGACCTGCCCCCTGCCACTGCTGCCTCAAGCGCCTGCGCCCGCGGCATCCCGCGGCACCTGCAGGAGCCCCTTTCCTCGCTGACAAAGCCTTCCTGGCTTTGCGCAGGGCTCCCCAGAGCTTGCCAGTGAGCTTGCCAGTGCTTGTGCGTGTGTAATCAGGAGAACGTTCTTTTTTACATCTCCTGAGGACTGCTTGGCCAAGGGCGATGCTCAGCACCTGGATGCCCGGATGCCTGTGCAAGCTCTCTGTACTGCTGCACTGCTACGCGCCGCAGCACTCTGCAGTGGGGCAGAAGCGGCCGAGGTGACCTTCTGCAGACAGGAAAATTCTGTCGAGGACAGGCCTTCCTTGGCTTAGCCTGCATGGCAACAGAAGCACAAATCTCGGAAGATGCGCTCACCCGCGTGAGAGGATATCACCATCCGCTTTCACGAGCCTGGGCCTGGGCAGTACTGAATCGCTGCTCTTGACATGGGTCCTTCCACGCGGGCCCCCCCCGGCCCCGGCCGCCGAGGGCCTCCGCTCCGGGGGATCCGAGTCAGATCAAAGGCTCCCAAAGGGCTCGGGCCGGAGGGAGGGGGCGGTGCTTGGACCGCTTGGACTTGGAGATGAGTTGCTCGATGAGATTCGTGCTATGAGATCTATGAGTTGCGAGATGAGCTCTGAGCCATGTTCTACACCAGGAGACCTCGGGGACCTGCAGCCATCGGATGAGCCGCCGGCGAGCGAGAAGGCGGGGCTCCAAGAAGGTCGGGGAGCACGGAGCATGTGCTTGGGACAAGTCCCAAGGCACCGCTGAAGCCGCAAAGTCATCCTGACAGATGCCTGGCTGCATCACTGCATCACTTCCCGTCGGAGCTGCGGCTCATCCTCAAAGCAGCAAAGGTGCCGCAGACAAGGAGAACGACAAGGCGCGAACGCGAACGGGGTCGTCGATCGATTCAGGCAAAGGCGACAAAGAGCAGTCAGCACTGCTTTTCCTCGAAAGGACGCCGCGCTCTTCCAACAGGAGCGACAGGAGAGGGAGGAGCGTGACGGCGCCGACCCCGGGGACAAGTCAAGTAGCGTACGTTTGTTTTGTTATAGCCACCATAATCGCACCCCGAAGTCTCTAAGTGATCAACGGAGCGACTTGCAATATGGTTCAGCTTTTTGTCTTGCCTCTTGAGTTCGTTTTCAAGCAGCTCTTGGTGTAAAGAAGCAAATTTAACTGTATACGAGCCGGATAAGCTGAAAGATAACGTTCCCACTTCTCCACACTTCCAGGATACAGTCATTCACCATTTACCCGAATTACTCATTCTGCAAGAGAAGGGTTCAAGACTTTGAAGAGTTTATGACTGGCACCACTAGTTTTCATCACCCAAACGCCTTTTCTTCTTCAGAAATCTTGTTGCCTATGCATGATTGCAGTGCCAGAAGCTTTGGACGTGGTCGGCCCCGGACACACCAAAATGTAGTGGGACCCTGTACACATCGAGATCCCTGATCCAGGCCCCACATCAGGCCTTCCCAGGCTCATCAACCCTGCGCGCCCCCGAACTCAAGAAACGACTTCAGAAGGAGAGACCCTCAGCTCCTGAACGCTGGTGCGGAGCGGAGCGGAGAGAAAGGGAGCAACGCGCAGAGTTTCCGCTCCTGCTCGTACCTAGGCCTCGCGGAGTTGAAGGTGGCCGAGGACATCCCCCTGGGGCCCGAGCCGCGTCCAGGGGCCCAGAGACGCATTTAGGGCCTTAGGGCTCCAGGGCTTTTTGGGGCTACATGTCGCACTGCAGGGAAAGGGCTTTCGGGCTTAGGGGAGCCTCTCTTCTGTTCCTTCCGCGGCTAGGCTCACCGGCACCGGAGGACGGGAGCCACGTCGTGATGTCCTATGCCACGTGAATGCTCGAAGCAATTGGGGTTGGCGCCGGGCAATCCTATTTACGATGTGACATATCGACCCCGTTTGGTTTATAAAGATTTTGGAAAATCTGCCTGGCGCCAGACGGCTCGCAGAGAGCTGGCCACGGGCGCAGGGCCGGGAACCACTGGCTCGACTCCGGCGCCCAAGAGCAAAGGGGGAGCTTCGCTCTCTCCGCGTAATCCGGGGGCCTATCCACTCCCTCAGTGTCACCCGTCCGAGGATAGATAGTGTGGCATCGTAGCGGTCGCAGCGCTTGCGAAAGCAAGTTTGTGGGCATCTGCGGAGCCAGCAAGTGCTTGAAGTTTGAAGTGTAGTGTAGAAGACGTTCAACTTCGTCTGCTCCGAGATTTGCCCGCGACGGCCGTAGCCAATGCCGTGTGGAGTAGAAATCCGGCAGTGTTCTTCAGCCCGTTGAGCTCATTCTCGTTGATGGCGAGTTGGGTTCTGAGCCTTGGGGCACATCGGCTCGTAACACCTGCAGTCAGCATGTGGATGCCTTATCATTTCGGGGCTCAAGATATGTCTGAAATAATTGTCCTCGATCTCGTACAACAGATCAATCAGCATCAATACACATACATCCTCTTTGAGCAGAAAGGCTACAACATGTCTACGAACATGTACCAAACAAAATCAAGGTTTGCGAGGCAGGCCCTTCGTCTTTCATCCTGTCCCTGATGCTCTACACTTTGTTAGCCGCACATCTCTTCGCACCAGCCTCCGCCGGAGAGTGCGACGTCAGCGAATTGGAGCAGTTTTTGAAAGGGTCCCTCAATGTGAGATAGCGGATCTCAATGCAGGCCTGTGTGTGGGGAACAACAAGTGCCACAAGTGCAACCTCACCGAGAACGTGTTGCCTACCAATGCTACTGGTTTCCCTGATGGCAAGCTTCTTTGCGCCGGTAGCGATGGAACCACGTGCTCCCTGATCGACAGCACCAGCCAGATTATCTTCAAGAACTTCAACGACTACCTGGAATGCGCAGGCCAATATGTTTGCTCGGACTTCTGGAACGTGCAGAATGCTGGTGCCGCCTGCTGCTTATCTTCTCAATCTCCTGGGTCAACTCAAGAAGGCGCTTGCACGGGTGCCCAGATCTCCTTGAACCCTGACAGCGCCTGCAGGAACGACGTGTGCTGTGTGGGAGAGGACGCGTGCCTTCAGGCCACCCTCGAAGGCCTCAAGAGCATCAACTGCACAGGATCCGACACTTGCTATCAAGCCGTCGTGAGCCTATCCAGGGACATCGTTTGCACCAGTGCCAGCACGCCTGGCAATGCCGATGCCTGCACCTATGCCGAGTTCACCCTTACCAAAGGTGGCGACCATGTTGTGAAATGCCTTGGATCGGGTGTCTGCTATCAGGCGCAGTTCGACTTTGCTGCTAATTCCACGATCTCCTTCGAGTGCGACGCCAATATAAATCCGTACCCCTGTTTCGAAACCAACGTTACCCTTCGTGGTGGTTCTTGCCTGTTTCTGCAGTGCCAGGACGGGTAGCCTTGATTCTGTGCAGTTTTGGGCTTTGGATTTTGGGCTTTGGATTCAGCCCGGTTCTGAGAAGTTGAATTCATACATGCGTCTTCGTGATTTGTCAGGCAGATATTGGTCGGTATCGCTTTGTTCGACTTATCTCTTAACAATATCTGTGGGGGTTTCGCAGGCGTGTGTACCGTTTTAGAATATCTCTTGTGTGTACGCCCGTCTGCACGACTCGCGGAAGGACTCGAATGCCTGCGACGGGTTTGTCGTGAGCAAGGGGGTGAGTGACCTATGCTACTTCTCGGGAACTGGAGCCGTGCCGGCGGGCTGCAATGCGACCAACGAGACGAAGCCGTGTGGCAACATCGATCCCGATGAGATCTGTTGTACCGGTGCTCGTCGCTGCGCCGACTGCTGCCCAAGAGCCACTACCACCACCACCACCACCACCACCACGACCACGACCACGACCACTATTGCGACCAGAACCACCACCACTACCCGGACGACACCTCACACCTACTACAACAACTACTACTCTCGGTATCGCGCACGGCACAGGAACCGTCGCCACCGTCGCCACCGGCGCCGGAACCGGCGTCAGAACAGCGGTCAACGGCACTACAGCTTGTGACAGCGGGCGTTGTCTTTTGCAAGAACTGACCAGTTCTTTCGGCATGGGGACCTCTGTCCTTTTGCCCAATTCAAGCCTGTGAGTGCGCATGAGACACTGTTGAGAAGCTTATTCTGAGCTCAGCCGCGCGCCGACTCCCAATTACAGTCCCAATGAGGTTGAAGAATGATAGCCGCCCTTCATGCTTGCTTGCCTGTCCGCACTGGAAAAACCCTTAAACCCCAACGCAGCAGCGGCAGCACCATTGATTCACCGGCAAACTTCGGCTCAAGGCTGAAGACAGCAAGCAGATGAAGGATACTGGTCACGCTTCTGCTGGAAGACGTAGCCGATATCTGATCTTCTGGAGACTCTGCCTTCCAAAACCCCCCGAAAAGCGCCGGCCTTCAAAAAGCAAAGAGAAAGCGGCCCAGAGGCTCAGAGCCGCATGCGCCCCCGAATTCCCCCCGAAAGCGAAGCCGGGTCCCTGGGTCCGTACTGGGTCCGTAGACGATGCTCCGCTGATCTGGCGAGGAGGCCATGGAGGCGCCCTCCGAAGGACGAGGCCGGAATTTTTTAAAGGACTTGGGAGAGGCGGCTTTACGGGGGCCGAGGGTGGAGAGGGGCCTTGCCCGGAGTTCTTGTGCGATGCGATGTGTTTTTTCTTCATTCCAGCGCATCCAAGATGTCATCGCGAGTTCTTAGCTTCGAAGGAGTACCTTGCAAAGCCTGCGCAGTCGTACGGTGCTGACGTTGCGAAGAGGAAGCGCATGCAAAGCAGCGCCGACTCGCACTCTATAGCGGCTACTGGCCGCTACTTGGGCTACTTCCGCTTCACCGGTTCACCGGTTCACCGGTTCGCGTTCGTTCGAACAGGCCTCGGCCCCGAGCGCAGCGGCCGTTTCCGGGGCGTGGAGGCGCGCGCGGGCGGCCGCAGCTTTGTTGGAGGCTTCTTTGCAGCCCAGAGCTCTGCAGGTTTTGGCACCGATGGTGAAAGGCTGGCGTTGCGGCGCCGCGGCGCCGCTCGTGTGGCATTCCTCTGCAGTCCTGTGAGCTGCCAGGGGGCACCTTGCCTCTGCGGCTGGAGAGTCTCAGGATCGGCGACTGATGTCTTAAGGGCCATTCTCTGCCTCCTTCCACGTGCAGGTATGGGGCGGACCTCGTGTGGGGTGAGGCCCGGAGCCGACACGACGAATCGACGGTACCCTGGTTGGAAGTGTCAGGAGATTATCGACCGCAAGATCATCGGAGCCGTCCGCACGGACGCTTGGCCGCACCTTTCCGCTTCGGTGACTCGGCTCACTGGTCACTCTGGCTGTTGACAGGAGAACTCGGCCTTCGGCGTGGTGGAGTTCGTCTCCCCAGATGAGTTCGGGCCTGATTGGAGCCATGACTTGTTTCGTTTTGCAGCAGCACACAGATGACGCCGCCTTTGCCCATGTCAGTCTAGCTGTAGCCCTGCACAGCAAGACCAGCAGTCGAAGCACTGACACACACACACCACACACCACACACTCCTTTGTTAGGGTACCGCGAGAGCGTCAGTAGCAGCAGCAGGAGCAGGCATGTCATAGAAGCTCAGTCAGCTTTCCGCCGCAAGGGCACCATGCAGATGCTTCGGAGAAGCACCGCGGGAATGCTCGGAATGCAAGGAGCGAGGAGTGCAGTGGTACGAGGCCTCGCCAGTGCTGCTCGCCCGCCCAAGTCGCCGCACCTTCACAAGCGCCCCAGCGCTCCAAGTCCAAGCGCAGCTTCGCCCGCCGCGCCAGCTCCGCGATCGCCACCTCCGGCTCCGGGCCCTCCGGGTGCACCTCCGGCCCCTGCCGTGGCGCAGGCTCCACCAAAGGACGTGGAAACTGCGCCGCAGCGGTATGGGCCCTTGGACGTGAATCTAAAGCCTCGAGACCAGCTTCGTCCTCTGTTGCCGACGTGGAACCCACCTCCGACTCGGCGGCCAGAGCCGGAGGAGCTCGAGGTGAGCACGCGGCTGCGGTTCCTCTTCGAGGAGCGCTGGTGGGCGGCCACTGTCCGGGAGGCCTACGAGACGGAGCTGCGCGTGGGCTTCGACGGTTGGCCCAGCCGCCACGATCAGATCGTCCCCCGCAACAGCGGCCGGCTCTACCTTCACGAGTCCGTGCACCCAGACTACGAGGCGAGAGAGAGAGCCCCCTTTTCAGTGAGCTCTGCAGATTCTGGAGAGAGAGAGGGAGAGAGCGAGAGAGGCAGAGTAGAGTCAGTCAAGCAGCAGATTGAAAGAGAGAGGCGCGCGCCCTCTTCCTTCAAACAACCTCCGGAGCACAGGCGCCCCCCGCGCCGCAGCGCTTCCAGCGGCCCACGGCCACAGATGCCGAGGGGAATCCGCTGCCGGCGTTGCCCCGGGCACCGAAGCCCAAGGTGGGGGACTCCGTCAGTCCGTCATCGCTTAACGGGGTTCGGCATGCACAGTCAATACAGTCGCAGTGTGCATCCGCGAAGCGCCTTTCGCCACTGCAAGGTCTATGACCCCGAGAAGGAGCGGATGAAGCGGGCTTTGAGACCGCCGCTGCCCTTCAACCCGGAGAAGGTGACGCAAGAGAGAAGTGAGAGCAGCGCAAGAGGAAGCGAGGAATACTAGCAGCTAGCAATATCAACATGGTAGCAACAAGAAAATGAATCATGGCAAGCAGACAAAAAAGCAGCACCACCAGCAGCGGCGGCGGCGTCAGCAGTATCTACAGCAGCAGCGACATCAACATCACACCCGTCCTCATTTTCCTTCTCGTCATCCCCATCGTCGGCCTCCTCCCTCTCCTCAGACGCCGGTGCTACGCATCGCCCTCGGGAGCGCAGCGCAGACCTCTCTCTCACAGGTACAGCTACAGCTATCCAGCTACGACAACAGCAACAACAACAACTACTACTACTACAACAACAACTGCTGCTAGTACTACAACTACAACAACAACAACTACTACTACTACTACTACTACTACTACTACTACTACTACTACTACTACTACTACTACTACTACTACTACTACTACTACTACTACTACTACTACTACTACTACTACTACTACTACTACTACTACTACTACTACTACTACTACTACTGCTACTACTACTACTACTACTACTACTACTACTACTACTACTACTGCAGCATCAGCAACAACAACAACATCGCCACCACCAACGCAACAGCAACAGGAGCAACAACAACAACAACAGCAGCAACAACAGCAACAGCAACAACAACAACTACCACTACGACTACTGCTACTACTACTACTACTACTACTACTACTACTACTACTACTACTACTAGTGCTACTACTACTACTACTACTACTACTACTACTACTACTACTACTACTACTACTACTACTACTACTACTACTGCGCTACTGCACTGCTACTGCCACTGCTACTGCTACTGCTACTGCTACTGCTACTGCTCCTGCTCCTGCTCCTGCTCCTGCTCCTGCTCCTGCTCCTGCTCCTGCTCCTGCTACTGCTACTGCTACTGCTACTCCTGCTGCTGCTACTCCTGCTACTGCTACTCCTGCTGCTGCTGCTACTACTACTACTACTACTACTACTACTACCACTACTACTACACGTATCACTATGACGACGACGACGACCACTACTACTGCTACGTTGTAGGTGTGCCGGAAAGTGCGACAGAGATGGATGTTCACATATTCAGATGGCCAGAGAGATAAGCCGCTCGTTTCGCCATGGATACTGGAAACCTCCTGGGACAGTTTTGCACATCTTTGATGTCTTCGTTGTTCGGCTAGGATCAAGCACTTCTGTTCGACTGCTGGTCCGATGTTTTTCTTTGCAGTGCTATCGACAGGAGCGCTTGAAGCGACTCCTCCGTGGCCAGAATGTTCCGCCGGAGTGAGAGGAGGTATGACTGGAACCCGGCACGAAAAAGAGACAGAGAGCCACACACCATGCCTCTCCTTCTCCAATGCTCTCGTACTAAGTCGGATTCCGACCGAGGCAGGTGACTGTGTTCTCTACTTGCGCGGAGGAGAGGCCGGTGCTTTCCTGTTCGTGTTTGCCGTGACTATGTGATCGCCCCCCAACTTGCCGGAGAAGCCCTGTGGAGAGGTCCAAGGTGATTTTCCAGCTGGGCACCGCCGGGTGCCTTGCCTCCTTCTGTGGGAAGAAAGAAGAGGATGCAGAGAGAGAGAGAGAGAGAGAGAGAGAGAGAGAGAGCAGAGCCAGAGCCTCTGCTCCGCCGCCCAGGCCAGCCCCGTGCAGGCGCTGCAGGCAAAGGGCCGGAAAGCCGCGCTATGGGAAGCTGTGGGCCTATACCGGTGTCTCTTCGGCGAGGCCGCCCAGACCGTGTGCAATGATGCCCCGGAGCTCAGACACGGAGCTCAGCTCCAGCTTTTTTGGGAGGATGTTATTCTTCGTCGGTGCCGCTGCTCTCAGGTGTCGGGCATCGACATAAACATGGGCTGCCCCAAGGCCCTCCAGTTTGCAGCCAGCCCTCGTGTCTCCGACCCCAGCCCAGCCGTCTCCTGTATCAGTCCTTCAGCGTGAAGGGCGGCATGGGTGCGGCCCTGCTGGACCAGCTAGGAGCTCATCGCGAAAAACGACCGAGAAGTAATCCAAACATCTGAGTTAGGCCGGAGCTGGTGGCGGATCTCCTCAAGACGCTGCGGAGGGAGCTGCCAGCGCCGCATTCTCAGGCACGTGCAGCAGCTGTTAAATGCTCCCTTTCTTGCAGGGAATACGTCGATTATACGTGCGGTGAATCTTCCATACGCGAGGCTCTAGCGTATTCCTAGATTCTATAACTGGTGGGAATCTCGTTGCGGCTCTGATCCGTTGCGGCTCCGAAGCACGCCAAGGCAGACGACGCTCACGTGCAAGATCCGGATGCTGCCCTCCACACAGAAGACGTGGCTCGACGGCTCTTGCGAACAATTCCAGGGAATGCTCCGGCTTTCTCGGAGCACTGTGTGCCTCGTCCCAAGGCGAGACTTCATGCAGGTCTGTGAGCGCAGCGGCGCCGAAGCTATCACCGTGCCTGGGTTGCCGGAGAATCTCCGAAACTTGAAGCATGGCATGTTGGTTATGGTTTTGATGTGTTACCAAATTTATCAGCTGTCTTGGTTGTGCTGTGAGTTCAATGGTCTGTAGTCTTTGGCACAGAAGAACTCATGCTTTATCTCTCGCGACTTGTTTGGCCCACACAGTCTGACCTTAGCGAATACTCTCGTGTGGTGGACGTCGCCTGTCTCCGTGAGGTGCACCTTCGCCTGCGGCAGGAGCGCCCTGCCGAGCCGGCGCATTGGGACGAGCTGTGTCGACTGTGCCTCGGAGACCCTGAGGAAGTACTGCTCAGGGTTGGGCCTGCACGGGCCGGGGAGGTCGGTATACGACGATGAACGCACTGTGCTCTTGCAGATGCTTGTCTGTGGTGTGTCGGTCGTGTATGTAGCATGCAAGTATACGTCGTGTGCGACCTTTGTGCTGCATGGTTGTATGTAGGTCGGTATTTATGTGTGTTGCATGCATGTAGTTTAGTTGTACTTCGTACATTTGTCGGTTGAGCTGTTCCATGGACACGTGAATGCAGCCACACACGACACAGATGCAAACAGCTAAGTGACGCAGGCAAGCACTCAGGCAACAATGGAGGGAAACAATTGCGTGTCTTCATGGCTTGAAGCTTGCAAGAAGCCTCCGAAGCCCACTCCTCAATGAAACAGCAGTGGTTTAGGCAGTGGTGTAAATTCTACACCGGTTCCTACCCGAGGTGGGACGCTGTGCAGATTCCGGTGCTGGCGAATGGCGACTTCTTCAACCGCCGGCAAATCGCCGAGTTCTGGTGCCTCGTCTTGTAAAGACTTCATGGAGCTGAATATGGAGCCCTTGACAGGCCCTTGGGATTGCGGCCCCCTGTGCAGAGGTACACTGGCACAACATGCCCCGTGATGTATATACATCATTTGGGATAAGTCGGCTAATAATCCCCCGCAATACAGTCGGATTTTTTGTATATATCTATGCTTCACTCTGACTTGTTTGCAGGAAGCACTGCGGCAAAGGCTCCGACACAGCAGCTGGTTGCCCCGCCGGGGTGATGATCGCCAGGAGACGGCAGAGTTTATGACGGTGATCACGGCCAAGCATGGTTCCTGTTTTGGGGTTTAGGGGAGCAAGGCGACGGTCTGTGTATTTTCAATGGGTGCGAGCTGCCTTGCTGTGCTTGCTTTCAGTCTCTCTGTTTCATCTCTGTGGTCCCTCTGTCGCGGAGGGGTGCGCTTTGGAATCCGAGCATCTTTTGTCGTGAAGGCCGGCTTTGGAGCATCCCATGAAAAGTCCCTCGGCTCAGCTGCCTCTGCAGGCTCGAGTGAGCCACCGGGCTTCGAGGAGATGATCCAATCCTACGTCTGGCACCCTCAGATCCCAAAGCCCTCAGCACCCCGCACTGTTCTAGTTGGGCACCTTTCGGAAGGTTCGCACAGCCGTGGCCACCAATGCCAACTACCAAAACACGCGGGAGCGCCCAGAAAGCAAAACTGGCATTCAAGACATGTGCGCGCCGCGGCGTGCGTGGACTTAGGAAGTGGGTCCTGGGTCAGATGCTCGTGGCAGGCACGGGCGTGCTCGTGCCCACCTCCTTCAAGGCACCTCCGAGTTCAGGCCTTGCCTTGAGCGCATGTTGCGGCTTTTGCGTGGCCCAGGGCACCAGCTTGAAGACCCTGAGCCGCGACCTCGCCTCCGCGAAGTCCATGGCAGGCTTCTGGTGGCTTCGAGCTTCTAGCCTGAAGTGCTCTTCTGAATGGGGCCAACAAGCTCAGCCGCCGCCTCGCCGCAGGCCTCTGCGGAGTCATCGGAGAGCCCTACAAGGCAGGCAGAGTTCGGAGTTCGGCGCCTGCGACAGCAGCAGCAGCAGCCGCAGGCTGCACAGATGCGCAGTCTCGTCGACAGGTGGTTGTTTCCTTCGTTTTGTCGGAGACGCCAGGCCGAGGCGTACCCGGCGCGTTCCCACAGCGCCGGCTTCTACAAGTGCCGAGCTCATTTGTCTGGCTTTTCCCAGGTGGCCGCTTCAGACGTTGTGGACATCAAAAAGCAGAGTTCGTGCTGCAGGGGCTTCCAGAAGTTGCAGCAGGGGCAGCAGGCGCCCGCCAGCTGCCCAGCGACGCTGCCGCTTCCGCTTCCTCCGCTTCCTCCGCTTCCTCCTCCGTAAACACATCTTTCGGCTCCGGCTCGCAGCACCTGCGGCAGACTGAGGCGGACAGGTTTGCCGAGGCTTCGCAGCTTGCGGAGCCAGAGGTGGAGACGGAGCCCTCGGCGGCGGGACCCCGCAAGGCCCGAAGAGTGGATGCCGGCGGAGAAAAAAGGCAGGCGTTCGTGTGCTGCGATCACTGCGGAGCTTTTCCCTGCCATTGTGCATGCATATCCGGCATCTCAGCGGCTTGTGATCTGATCTGTGGCTCAGGAGTGCCCGTTTGAAGGAATGTGCGGGCTTCCGACAGCATGTGGCGGCTGCGGCAGCAAGCTTGGAGGCCGCAGGTGGATCTCCGAGACGAGCTCTTGATTCCTTCAGCTGCCTCCCGGCCCAAATGGCACTTCCTGGCCGCTCTTGGCCTTTCCGCGCCAATGCTCTGCCTGCTTTGCTTACCTCAAGATCGAGGGCTGATCTCTTCCACGCGCCTGAGCCGGGCAGTCTTCCTCCAGGATGCCAACGTGGAGCAAGGGAGCGATGGGGCGAGCGGGGCTCCCGCTCGCGATTCCTCAGTCGGAGCTGCTCGGTTTCCTTGGCAAGATGCCTGTGCTCCTCTCGTCAATGGCACGCGGGACACCGTGCCCTTCGCGCTTGGTGAGCCTTGTTGGCAGCAGTGCTCCGACGCCATGTCCGACGCCGTCCTCGCAAGCTTCGTGGGCGAATGGCACAGGCAGCTGATGAGCTCCAGCTTTGGCGTGCGGTTCTTTCGCTTCACACCGGGCTGGCACGCATTGCTGCAGTGGTACAGCTGCATCTGGCTGTTTGCCGTGGCCGCCGTGATCTGCAACATGGCCTCCCACTGCTGCCTTCAATCGAGGACCGTGGATGTTGACATCACTTTGCGGAAACTTGCCGAAGCGATCGATCTGGCCATCACGCAGAACTCCGACGCCATACTCTTTGAAACAGTCGAGCAAGCAGCCACACTGGTCGAGACAGATGATGAGGAAGCAGGAGCTGTGGCTGCAGCACCCTTGGAGCTCTGTGGGGGTGGTGCTCTCTCCGACGCCTGGGGCTCCGGCGTCAGCATCCGACCCGAGTCCTTCGAAGCCGTTCGCAGCAAAGTGCAGGGCCTCATGGCCAAGTTGGAGTTGGAGGAGGAGAGGGAAGATAGCCCCGTCGAGGAGCCTGACGGAGAAACGTCGCCTGCGGTGTTGACCTTTTTCTTCTACACCGAAAGCTTCAGACGGCCGGTCGGTTACATCGAGCTGGCGCTCAAAGTCGTCTTCTTCGTCTTCTACGTCGTCTTGCACTGCTGGTTTTGCTGCATCCTGCAAGCCGCGATCATGGCCGCAGGGTGGGTGGACCACGAGGATCTGCTCTTCCAGCAGCACAGCTGGGCAGAGCCCTGGCTTCATGTGCCGCTGCAGGTGAGGCGGCTGATGCACTTGGAAATGTTGCCGATGCTGCCTTGCCACATTGCGTTGTTGGTGATCTTCTTCGTGCTTCTGAGTCTGGCAACGGCCTTCTTCGAAGCCGCGTCGAAGGCTCTGCAGCAGACCCAGCGGTGGACGAATCGATTCTATGCAAGCTTCGTTTTGGCAGACATTGTGCAAGATGGCTTGAGGACAAGTTCGATGATGTCGAAGATCACTTCGCTCGTGTTCTTCCTGATCAACTTGCTGGTGATATGCCTGTGGGCCTTAAGCACCAAGCATGGCTTGGTCTGGTCCTGTTCCAAAGCGTATTCCAGCTTCCTCTTCGGCTGGCTACCTGACTGGGCTCCGCTTGCGGCGGGCGTTGTGTACGGCGCTCTGTCCGTCTTTCACGGCTACACCTTGAGCATGCACGCAACCGTTCCCCATGTGGAAGGACCGAAGCCCGACAAGTTCCAATTTGGTTGCATCCCCGACACGTGGGTTGCCTACAAAGAAGTCTTCGTAACCACCGTCGGCATCTGGTTTGACACCACAATGGACGTGGGCCAAAGCATGATCTTTTTTCGTGCGGGCCAGCCCTTCTTTGCCACAATCATCTTCGTGGGAGTTGGCATGCAGATCAGCATGCTTTGGATTGACTCCTTGCGGAAAGGCGCCTGGGACGTGCAGAAGCTTCTCGCAGCTTTCTTGCAATCCGACACGATCCAGGCATGCAGGGGATCATGGAGCAAGGGCATGTTGCTATCGGAGCTGTACGAAAAGGCTTACCGCGAAGCTGCCAGCGAAGCGTACTTGAGCTTGCTTGTGGGGATTTTCGGCTTGGTGACTGTGCCTCTCAACAGTTCATTGGACATGTGTTTCTTGCTGGTGTCGGTGCTCTTCTCTTTGAAGTCGGTGATGACCGGCGTGTCAATGTCGGCCGAGCTGTTATCTGCAGAGGAAGAAGTTCGGTGCGGACATGGCGATCTGGTTCCTTGCTGCTTTCCGTTAATTCCCCATAACGACTACTACAAGCGCAAGAGCTTCGCGGCCCAGCGAAGCTTGCATGTGGTGAGCATCTTCCGACTGAGCGAAGCTTTGGCGGTCGCGTGCACCCTGGCAGTCTGCATCAGGTGTGGCAGCGTGGTGACCACGTGGAAGGTGTGCTACTTCGTCGGCCTGTTCAGCCTTGCGCTGGTCTTCGCACTCGTGGTGTCTCGCGGCGGCTGGGCGTCGCTCCGCCGCTTCACGGAGCTCTGGGAGACCTTCGTCGGGACCTTCGGGCTGGAGGGCGATTGGGAACCTGTGGAGGGCAGTGCACCGAGCCTTTCCTTTCGCGGCAGCGCCGTGAAGCTTCAGTATGGAGAGGGCAGTGCTGAATCCAAGCAGTGCAGGCGGTACCCATGTGGCGGGGACATCAGCTCCTTCCAACTGCTGGACGGCCAGCAGCAGCAAGAGCACTCGGTGGTCTCAACGAAGTGGGTGCTGGCCTTGCAAGGGGAACAGCTGCATTCGCGTTGGGCGGCCTGGGCGCGGACTGGTAGCATGCAAAAGTGCACCGGCTTCTACCTTCGAGCTGCCATCTTCGTGATGGCGACTGCTGTGGTAGGTGCCCTCGGTTTGTTTCTTGCCATGCTGGTGGTGCCTGCGTGGCAGGTGATGCTGTGGAGTGGCGCGGTCACCAGACCCAGCCAAGAGCAAAAGGACATGAGCGATGTCGTTTCCATACCGTCGGATTTCGCTACGCACTTGTGCCAAAAGTGCCTTTGGCTCCTAATCACTTGGTCGCTGCTGTGTGGTTCCTTCCTCAACGAAGCCGTGTCCCCGTTCAGCCTCAACACTATGGTTGCAGAGATCATCGTGCAATTGAAGGACGGTGCGAAGGAAGACGGCTTGTCGCTAGCTCTGCTGTCCAACGTCAACTTCGTCTCAGGAGCAGTTGGACTGGTGACAGTTCTGGGTGGACTCGTTGGAAGCATCGCTTTGCCTGTGTGTGCCCATTGGCTTCACATTCAGCGGTGCCGCTGGAGGCGAGAAGATGGACGTTTCCAGTTCCACCTTGCGAACACCATGCTTCGGGCTTGCCACCGACACTTCTCTGTTGTAAAGCATAGGCAGTATGCAGAGATGCTGAGCAAGGATGCAGCTGCCGAGATGCTGGAGACCCAGTACTCGTTGGGTATTCGCCCGTCTCGCACTGAAGTGGGAATGGTGTCGCTGATCGTGGAGGCAGTCATTGATGCGGTATACGGCAAAGCGAACCGGGTGCATTTTCAAGAGTTTAGCCTGCCTGTCTTGCAAGTGATCGAGCTACAGAAGCACCTCAGCAGCAAACACACCAGCGACAGGCAACCTGTCCTGGTCCCGCAGTCCTGGTCCCAGAACGAAACACTTCAGGGTTGGCACCTCTGTGGTGGCGGCGATATTCTGTCCGTTGGGTACGGAGAGCCAGTTCTGGGTGGTCAGCTAAAGCATCTCGTTCATGGTGTTCGTAAATCCAATGCCCCGAAGATCAAACTGGTCTTTAGCAAGCCTGTTTCCGAGATTCCCGGTATGATGGGCTGGGCTGAGAGGCTGCTGCGGGCACAGTTCACTCATGTAGCAAAGGATCGCCGACTGAGTCATGTGCTTGGCGACCTCTCAAAGGTTTCGACCTTACTCCGAGATGGCTGCCTGCCACGCTTTCCGGCAGAACCCATGCTTGCTCTCAGCAAGCGCTACCAGCTGTTGGTTGACGGCATGGAGACAATGCGGCACTCCATCAGCTGGAGCACGGAGCCTCTTCCCACACCGGCACCCAAACCCGGGTCCGGATCGACTTTGTGTGGCTGTGGATGGTTGTGTACAAGCTGTTCAAACTCCGGGCAGTACATGCCACTTGTCCCGTCTGATACACCGGAAGCGTCAGAGATATTGACGGGTGACAGAAGACTTGGTTTGTGGGGTGTGTGCTACTGTGGCTGTGACAGCACTCCATCATTTAAGTGTGGTCCTGTCATCGGCCGTCAATGTGAGGAATGCCAAGACTTGCAAAGCGCATTGGACAGAGCCTCTCCGCTGAAGTGTTTGTACGGGCATGATCTGGAGCGTGTCTTCAACAGCAACTTCTCGTGTGACGCATGCGACCGGCATGCTGAGAAGTCTCTCCTAGAGATCAGACTGCAATGCCGTGCATGTGATGCTGATTACTGTGCTGAGTGCTACATGTCTCGAAGCAAGATCGCGGCAGAAAGTGGGGTGATGCCTTCGGAGCTACTCTATATCCACGCTTTGGCGGATGATATCCTTAAGGCTGCGAGCGGCTTGGTACACAACGTGCATTCTTCTGTATTGCAGTATCTTCCAGCTGAAAGACTGGCAAGCTGCTTGCTTCGGTCGTCGGCTTCAAATCCAGATACGCCCGAAGTCAGGATGGGATCCGGGGACTGCAGAGTTTTCATGTCAGAAATATAAGCTGATGTATTTCTCATTGCAGGCTTGAGCTTTTGTTGGATCTTGCGTTGGCTCCCAACACTCCTCAGATCATGTCGGAATTCTAATAGTGACTCGAGTAGTGCTGCAGCCTTCCCACGTGGTGCTGCTTGCCAGGATGGTGGCTTTTTATGCCTCAGACGAAAGCATCCAGAACCAGGCACTCGAGATGCTCGTGGGAACCGCTGATGTCGACTTTCACCTTCAGTTCTTCGGTTTCTGTCTGCAGAGGCTGACCAGTCATGCCCTGAATGAAGTCCAGCGACAAGCAGAAAAGAAGCGCTGCATGTTGTTCCTGAACAGCTTGCGACAGCACGGAGACGCCAGCAAGAAGGCCTTTGCACATCCGGAATTTCTTGCGCTCCTGCGAAAGGTTGCTGAGTTGGACGAGATGCAGCATGATCTTCTTCCGTTTCTGCTCCTGGCACGAGATGAAATATTGCTGGAGCCTTTGTTACAACAGAAAGAAGAGCTCGAGCGTCTCACTGTGGAGATTCAGCATTGGCACAAGAGCCAAATCACGATGGACGACCAGGGAGACCAGCAGCCGATTTTCGTTTCGTCCGGTCATCCTTACCAACATAGCATGCAGGAGGTCGTGGCCATACCCAATGCCAAGGGGCTCACGGTTGTTTTCAGCCCTGCCAGCGCCACGTTGAACAGCAAGAGCTTGCTGAGAATCACTCCATCACAGTCAGTACGTGGATCTGCGGCAAGGTCATCAGGAACAGCAGCAGCAGGGGAGGTGCGCGAGTTCTACGGCTCCGATAAGCAAAGGTGGACTGTCTGCGACTTTGCTGGTACAGAATGCTTGATCTTCACTTTCGAAACGGATGGAGCAGGCTCAGCTGAAGAGCGTTATGGTTTCACCGCGGCGATCTTGCCCACGCAAAGTGGCATAGATAGGGAAAAGTTGGGCAAACTGAGCACGGACCTAGAATCAACTGCCCTCATGATCAGCAATGAGCTGGAAACGCGAGAAGCCAACAAGAGCAAGCAGCGGCCATTGTTTGTCGTGCTCTTGTCGGTCATGAAGGAGTATGCTTTCTCTGGTGATTCTCAGCAGGCAGCGAAGTTGCTCCATTCGGTGTTGACGTGTCTCGGCCGCTCCACGTGGCTGGAGCCCGGTCACACCGAAGTTCTTGTAGCCGAGAACCTCGGGCTGCAGTCCGTTGCCACGCTTGTGCAGCAGGCCATGTCCACTGCATCTGATCAGGCTCGCACAGTCTTTGAAGCCTGGCTGGAAAACATCAAGAAAGCATATCAGTCTCGCTCAGAAGATGCCAGGACGTGGGAGCTTGCGTTGCCGATCGTTGAGCAGGTCGGCCCTTGCTTGGGAGACCTGCGCTTGGAGCTTCTCAAGGAATCTTTGGCCAAGTTGGAGACCTTGCATGCGGCCGTATCCACAGCAAGCAAGCAGTACTCGCTGGCGCAAGGCAGGATGCGCTACCACGCCTGCGACCAGTTGGCACTTCTCATTGCAAGCCGCAAGCTCCCCGAGGGAGTTCGACTGGTCCAGAGCTGCCATCCGTACGCTGCGCAAGGCCATGAATTTAAAACTAGCCTGGACATGACGGTGAAGTCCGACTCCGCCGAGCCTCTGGAGGTGATGGTCGCCTTCGCGCCTTGCAGTTGCACGTTCGACTCCGCTGCAGAAGTGACGATCCCAGGTTCACAGGGTTTGTCTGGTGGAGCTGCGTGGTCGGCAGAACCCGTGAAGCTGGAGGTGGGAAAGAAGCTGACTGTAGGCTTCAAGACAGATGGCGACGGACGTGAGTACTCCGAACGGCGGTGGGGTTTCTTGGCCCTCTTCGTGGACAGCCGCACGGCAAGCTTCAGCAACTTGGCCCAGGCGGCAGAGAAGATCGCGGAGAGGATGTCAGAAGCTTCGACGGAGGCTTCCTGCACTAACCAGCTGTACCTGGATGCTGTGGAAGCTGAGGCCGCATTTACGCAGGCATACGAGGAATTCATGTCGCAACTGGAGGAGATGTTGGCATCCATGGGAAGCGCTACACGCATGCATCGAGGTGTTGAAGATACATGCAGGCAGATGTGCATCTTCCTGGCAGGCATGTGCAGATGGTTCGATGGCCCAGAGCTGAGGAATTACTTGATGCAGTGGAAGCAGAAGTTCCCAAGCCTGGGGGAAAGTATAGCGGACTCCCGCAAGACAAATGCGACAAGTATGTTCTGGTGCTTCAACGATGAGGGTTCAATGGTCAATCATGGCGAGAAGCTTACTGACCAGTTCTTCTACTGCGGCCAGCAGATTCAAGGGACAGGGGAGTCTTGCTCCCAAGCAACACAGTGCAAATCTTGTGGGCGCTTCCAAAGTGAGGTGCTCCAAGGCTACACCCGCCAAACCGGGATAGTGCCGTCATTCGCAGAAGAAGCTCGTCAGGACTTTGAAGAAGTCACTGACTCAAAGCAGCTACGCACATCCAAGTAGCGCAGAGAGCCTGCGACACGCGAATCCGTGGATGTCCGTGGCGTCTTGAGCTGGCTCCAAAGTGGGCGCAGCTTGGGCATTCCAATCCCGGGAAGTGCTGCAGTGCGGACCTGAACTCAAGCGGCTCGGCTGCTCGAAAGAAGGCCGGATGGAAGTCTTTCTGATTCGCTCTGGCACATGTTCATCGCGACATCATGACCGCCGCCGGCGGGCCGAGCATGAGCGAACACATCCAGTGCGGCTTGCAGCATCCAACATGCAAATACCAAGCCTGCACATCGAGATAGCGTCCGACGACACGGCGGTAGCTTAAAACCTAGGAGCCGGAGGATCGACGAGGTCATCCTACACTCTCAGCAGCTGATGCCTTCAACAAAAGGACACGTCGTCGAAGTGCCTATACTGATTAGCCCATGCATCGCTGCCGTATGCCGTTGGCTACATGGCAGCTAATGGCAACTTTGTGCTCGTTCTCTTCTCTTCTCCTCCTCCTCTTTCTCCTCCTCGTCTACGTCCCTATGCTTATCATCTCTGTTCCTCACGCTGATCGCGATGCTCCTCATCATCAGAACTGTGGGCACAAAACAAGAGGTTCGCAAAGTCTCTCTTCACCAGATGTTTCGACATCCCTGCAGGACTGTTCTCCTTGTGTTTGAAATCTGTGTCGGGATGCGGCAGTGTGGGGCACAGTGTCTTGCCAGGAAGCATCGGCTTTCATCGCTGTGACCATTTGCGCCGCTACTTCTATTGCCACTATTGCTTTCTTAGTCGTTGTGGTGGTGCGCCAGATACATCCTACCGCTGGTTCTTTGGATAGCTTTCTCTGCCATGGAGTTCAAAGCTCAATCGCGTCCTTTATCCACTGTCATCGGCACCCAGGCATCACTGCAGGCATCACAGGGCCGCCGTGACACGCCGGGGGGCAGCCACCATGCCCAGACTGCCCCTGGCAAGCAACTGCAGGCGAGGAAAACGATTCTTGCTCGACTTGCAGAGCCAGGGTTTCGATGCGATGGAAGATTCATGACATGTCCATGGCTCGGATTGTGTGACATTGTGCATGCATATCCGGCATCTCAGCGGCTTGTGATCTGATCTGTGGCTCAGGAGTGCCCGTTTGAAGGAATGTGCGGGCTTCCGACAGCATGTGGCGGCTGCGGCAGCAAGCTTGGAGGCCGCAGGTGGATCTCCGAGACGAGCTCTTGATTCCGCCAGCTGCCTCGCGGCCCAAGTGGCACTTCCTGGCCGCTCTTGGCCTTTCCGCGGCAGTGCTCTGCCTGCTTTGCTTACCGCAAGATCGAGGGCTGATCTCTTCCACGCGCCTGAGCCGGGCAGTCTTCCTCCAGGATGCAAAAGAGCAAGGGAGCAATGGGGCGAGCGGGGCTCCCGCTCGCGATTCCTCAGTCGGAGCTGCTCGGTTTCATTGGCAAGATGCCTGTGCTCCTCTCGTCAATGGCACGCGGGACACCGTGCCCTTCGCGCTTGGTGAGCCTTGTTGGCAGCAGTGCTCCGACGCCATGTCCGACGCCGTGCTCGCAAGCTTCGTGGGCGAATGGCACAGGCAGCTGATGAGCTCCAGCTTTGGCGTGCGGTTCTTTCGCTTCACACCGGGCTGGCACGCATTGCTGCAGTGGTACAGCTGCATCTGGCTGTTTGCCGTGGCCGCCGTGATCTGCAACATGGCCTCCCACTGCTGCCTTCAATCGAGGACCGTGGATGTTGACATCACTTTGCGGAAACTTGCCGAAGCGATCGATCTGGCCATCACACAGAACGCCGATGCCATACTCTTCGAAATAGTCGAGCAAGCAGCCACACTGGTCGAGACGGATGATGAGGAAGCAGGGGCTGTGGCTGCAGCACCCTTGGAGCTTTGCGGGGGCGGTGTGCTCTCTGACGCCTGGGCCTCCGGCGTCAGCATCCGTCCCGAGTCCTTCGAAGTCGTTCGCAGCAAAGTGCAGGGACTCTTAGCCAAGCTGGAGGAACAGGGGGAAGACAGCTCCGTCGAGGAGCCTTCGGGGGAGGCGGCGCCAGGGCCGTTGACCTTTTTCTTCTACACCGAAAGCTTCAGACGGCCAGTCGGTTACATCGAGCTGGCGCTGAAAGTCGTCTTCTTCGTCTTTTACGTCGTCTTGCACTGCTGGTTTTGCTGCGTTCTGCAAGCCGCTATCATGGCCGCAGGCTGGGTGGACCACGAGGATCTGCTCTTCCAGCAGCACAGCTGGGCAGAGCCCTGGCTTCATGTGCCGCTGAAGGTGAGGCGGCTGATGCACTTGGGTCAGTTGCCGATGCTGCCTTGCCACATTGCATTGTTGCTGATCTTCTTCGTGCTTCTGAGTCTGGCAGCGGTGTTCTTCGAAGCGTCGAATGCGCTGCACCAGACCCAGCGGTGGACGAATCGCTTCTATGCAAGCTTCGTCTTGGCAGACATACTGCAAGATGGCTTGAGGACAAGCTCGATGATGTCGAAGATCACTTCGCTTGTGTTTCTTCTGATCAACATGCTGGTGATATGCTTGTGGGCCTTAAGCACGAAGCACGGCTTGGTCTGGTCCTGTTCCAAAGCGTACTCGAGCTTCCTCTTCGGCTGGCTACCTGACTGGGCTCCGCTTGCGGCGGGCGTTGTGTACGGCGCTCTGTCCGTACTGCACGGCTACACTTTGAGCATGCCTGTAGCTGTGTCCAAACTGGAAGGACCAAAGCCGGACAAGTTCCAATTCGGTTGCATCCCCGACACGTGGGTCGCCTACAAAGAAGTCTTCGTAACCACTGTTGGCATCTGGTTTGACACCACGATGGACGTGGGTCAAAGCATGATCTTCTTTCGCGCCGGCCAGCCCTTCTTCGCCACAATCATCTTCGTGGGAGTTGGCATGCAGATCAGCATGCTTTGGATTGACTCCTTGCGGAAAGGCGCCTGGGACGTGCAGCAGCTGTTGGCAGCACTGCTGCAATCTGACACGATCCAGGCATGCCGCGGATCATGGAGCAAGGGCATGCTGCTATCCGAGCTCTACCAAAAGGCTTACCGAGAAGCCGCCAGCGAAGCGTACTTGAGCTTGCTTGTGGGGATTTTCGGCTTGGTGACTGTGCCTCTCAACAGTTCCCTGGACATGGGTTTCTTGCTGGTGTCGGTGCTTTTCTCTTTGAAGTCGGTGATGACCGGCGTGTCAATGTCGGCCGAGCTGTTGGCTGCAGAGGAAGAAGTTCTCTGCGGACAAGGCGATGTCGTTCCTTGCTGCTTTCCCTTGATCCCCCGTAACGACTACTACAAGCGCAAGAGCTTCGCGGCCCAGCGCAGCTTGCACGTGGTGAGCATCTTCCGATTGAGCGAAGCTTTGGCGGTTGCGTGCACCCTGGCAGTCTGCATCAGATGCAGCAGCGTGGTGACCACGTGGAAGTTCTGCTACTTCGTCGGGCTCCTCAGCCTTGCGCTGGTCTTTGCACTCGTGGTGTCTCGCGGCGGCTGGGCGTCGCTCCGCCGCTTCACGGAGCTCTGGGAGAGCACAGTCGGGACCTTCGCGCTGGAGGGCGATTGGGAACCTGTGGAAGGTAGTCGCACTACTGTAAAGCTTAGCTTCCGTGGCAACACCGTCAAGCTCCTGCATGGAGAGGGCCAGGAGGAGTCCAGGCAGTGCCGCCGCTATCTGGAGGGCGGCGACTTCAACAACACTTTCCAGCTGGTAGACAGCCAGCAGCAGCAAGAGCATTCGGTGGTCTCAACGAAGTGGGTGCTGGTCTTGCAAAGCGAACAGCTGCATTCGCGTTGGGCCGCCTGGTCCCGAAGCGACGGCGTTCCAGATTACAGTGGCTTCTATCTCCGGGCTGCTGGCTTTGTCATGGCGACTGCTCTGGCAGCTGCCTTCGGTTTGGTTCTTGCCATGCTAGTGGTGCCTGCATGGCAGGTGATGCTATGGAGCGGTGCCGTCACTCGGCCGAGTCAAAAGCACGATGACATGAATGATGTTGTCACCATACCCTCGGATTTTGCTACATACTTAAGCCAGAAGTGCCTTTGGCTCCTCATCACTTGGTCGCTGCTCTGCCTTTCCTTCCTCAACGAAGCCGTGTCCCCGTTCAGCCTTAACGAAATGGCGACGGAGACCATCCTGCAACTCAAGCAAGGCATGAGCGAGGACGGCTGGTCGCTAGCTCTCCTGTCCAACGTCGACTTTGTCTCAGGAGCAATTGGGCTGGTGACAGTTCTGGGTGGGCTCGTTGGAAGCATCGCGTTGCCGTTGTGCTCCTACTGGCTGCACATTCAGCGTTGCCGCTGGAGGCGAGAAGATGGACGTTTTCAGTTCCACCTTGCAAACACAGTACTTCTGGCCTGCCACCAACATGCAATGGTTGTATACAAAAATCGGTATGCAGACATGTTGTGTGAGGACGCACGTCAAGAGATGCATGAGACGAGATTGAGCCTGGGTATTCGCCCTTCCCGCACAGAGGTGGGGATGGTGCAGCTGATTGTGGAAGCAATTGTTGACGCTATCTATGGCAAGGCAGATAGGCTGCACTTTGAAGAGTTCAACGTTCCTGTCTTGCAAGTGATCGAGCTGCAGAAACACATCAGCTCAAAACTCAGCGACAAGCAAAATGTGGAGGTCCCACAGTCCTGGGCGCAGAACGAAGCAATCCAGGGTTGGCACCTCTGTGGTGGTGGCGATATCACGTCCGTCGGCTACGGCGAGCCCGTTCTGGGTGGTCAGATGAAACATCTCGTTCAAGATGTCCGCAAATCTAATGCCCCGAAGATCAAACTTGTCTTCAGCAAGCCTGTGTCCGAGATTCCCGGAATGATGAGCTGGGTCGAGCGGCTGCTGCGGGATCACTTCACGCATGCAGCGAAGGATCGGCGCCTGAGTCATGTCCTCGATGACCTTCGGCACGTTTCTGAGTTGATTCGAGAGGGCTGCGTGCCGCACTTGCCGGCGGAACCTTTGCTTGACTTCAGCAAGCGCTACCAGCGTCTGGCTGACGGCATGGAGACGATGCAGCACTCCATCAGCTGGAGCATGGAACCCCTTCCTACCCCGCCACCCGCACCCGGATCTGGATCGACTTCGTTCGGATCGTTGTGTACGTTCTGCACAATCTGTCCAAATCCTGGGGAGTACAGAGCGCTGGCATGTGTCCCATCTGAGGCACCGCAAGCGTCTGAGATCTTGACAAGTGACAGAAAGCTTGGTTTGTGGGGAGTGTGCTATTGTGGCTGTGACAGAGCCTCATCGCTCAAGTGTGGTCCCGTTATTGGTGGTCAATGTGAAGAGTGTGCAGATGTGCAGAAGGCACTGGATAAGGCCTCTCCGCTGAAGTGCATGCACGGGCATGATCTGGAGCGTGTCTTCGACAGCAACTATTACTGCGACGCGTGCGACAGGTCCGCTGGCAAGTCTGTGGTGGAGATGAGCCTGCGGTGTCGAGCTTGCCTTGCAGATTACTGTGTTGAGTGCTACATGTCTCGCAAGAAGATTGCCGCAGAAAGTGGAGAGATGCCTTCCGAGCTTCACGATATCAAAACGCTGGCGGACGATGTCTTCAGTGCTGCAGACGGCTTAGAGCACAATTTGCAGTCGACTTCACTGAAGTCTCGCGCAGCCGGACTATTGGCGAACCATGTGCTCCAGTCGTCGGCTGCAGATGCAGACAGCTCTGCAGTGAGGCTGGGAGCGTGCCATATCGCAGGTTCATGGTGTCTATACGAGTAGGGAGAGAGAGTCAGCCAGCCTTGTAGGGTCGCTGCCGTGCACTCGGCAACCGCAGCGACAGCCATGATAGGTCCTGCGATTCTCATGTATGGTGTCTGTGTTTGCAAGTTTGTAAGATACGGTGCTTCAACAGGTTAAGTATAGCAGGCGTTGCCGCTGGGTTCTTCTTTTGCCAGGACGCTCGCTTGCTACTCCGTAGACGAGGAGGTCCGGAATCGCGCAGTCAATATGATCGTGAAAGAGGGCGACAGTGCCTTGCACTGTGATTTCTTCAAATTCTGCATAGAGAGGCTGGCCAGTCATGTGTTGAATGAAGCCCAGCACCAAGCAGAGAAGAAGCGCTGCATGTTGTTCCTGAACAGTTTGCGACAGCAGGGAGACAAGACCGAGGAGGCGTTTGCAAACCCTGCGTTCCGGCACCTCTTGCTGCAGGCTGCTAAGTTGGAGGACATGCAGCTGGATCTTCTTCCGTTTCTCGTCTTGGCACAAGATGAAGCATTGCTGCAACCTTTGCTGCAGAAGAAGGACGAGCTGGAGCAGCTGACCGAGGAAATTCAGTATTGGCACAAGAGCCAAGTTACAACGGACAAGCAGGGAGATCAGCGGTTTCTCTTGGTTTCGTCCGGCCATCCTTACCAACACAGCATGCACGAGGTCGTGGCAATACCCGGTGCCAGGGGGCTCACCGTGGTGTTCAGCTCTTCCAGTGCCACGTTGAACAGCAAGAGCTCTTTGACAAGCACTCCATGGCGGTCTGCGCACGGGTCCACATCCAGGAGGGCTTCAAGAACAGCAGCAGCAGCAGCAGAGGGGAGCCGTGTTTTCGCTGGCCGCGACAAGCAAGTCTGGGAGGCCTGTGACTTTGAGGGAACAGACACCCTGCTCTTCACTTTCGAAACGGACGGAGCAGGCTCAGCCGAAGAACGCTATGGCTTCACGGCGGCTGTCTTGCCCAAGCCGACAAAGACTCGGAAGTACTGGGCAAACTCGGTGCGGAGCTGGAATCAACGGCGCTCCTAATCAGCCATGAGCTAGAGACTCGAGAAGCCAACAAGAGCAAGCAGAAGCTGTTGTTTCCTGTACTCTTATCGATCATGAAGGGGTATGCATTCTCTGGTGGTGTGCAGCAAGCGGCGGAGTTGCTACATTCAGTGTTGGTCTGTCTCGGTCGTTCTTCCTGGTTGGAATTGGACAACACAGAAGTCGCTGAAATCATCGGACTGCCGTCCGTCGCAGTTGGCAAACTTGTGCAAGAGGCAAAGTCCACTTCGCCTCAGAAAGTCTTTGATGCCTGGTTGGAGGAGATCGGCCGTGCAGTGAGGTCGGAGGCCCGAGAGCTTGCGTTGCCGATCGTGGGGGAGGTCGGCCCTTGCTTGATCGACCTGCGCTTGGAGCTTCTCAAGGAGTCTTTGGGCAAGCTCGAGACCATGCATGCGGCCGTAGCCACGGCAAGCAAGCAGTACTCGCTGGCGCAAGGCAGGATGCGCTACCACGCCTGTGACCAGCTGGCACTTCTCATCGCAAGCCGCAAGCTCCCGGAGGGAGTTCGACTGGTCCAGAGCTGCCATCCGTACGCTGCGGAAGCTCACGAGTACGAAGTCAGTCTGGACATGGAGGCTCCCAAGGTGCTGGTGGCCTTCGCAGCCTGCAGTTGCACTTATGACTCGTATTCCCACGTCGTGATTCGTGACTCGAAATTCTCTGGTGCAGGCCCGTGGTCGGCAGAACCAGTCGAGGTGGAGGTGGAAAAGAAGCTTGCCATCCGCTTCAAAACCGATGGCGATGGGCATGGGAGCCAAAACCGGCGCTGGGGCTTCCTGGCGCTCTTGGCGGACAGCCGCCAAGCGGTGAGTGTCAGCAACTTAGGCGAGGCGGCGGAGAGGATTGCGGAGACGATGGCGGAAGCAGCGGATGCTGAGAACTGTACGAATCAGCTGTACTTGGATGCCTCAAAGGCTGAAGCAGCGTTGTCAGAGGTCCTTGACGGCCTGCCTCCACAACTCAACGCGATCTTGGGGTTAGTGGGAGCCGCGACGCACGTCCATCAAGCTGTTGAAGACTTGTGTGAGAAGATTTGCTTCAGCCTGGCAGACATGTGCAAATGGTTCGGTGGCCAAGGCTTGTCGAACTATCTGACCCAATGGAAGCGAAAGTTCCCAGACCTGGAGGAGCGCATAGCGGCCTCCCGCAAGACAAATGCGACAAGTATGTTCTGGTGCTTCAACGACGAGGGTTCAAGGGTCAAGCATTCTGACAAGCTCATTGATCAGTTCTTCTACTGTGGTCAGCGGATTGAAGGGACCGAGGAGGTTTGCTGCACAGGCACCCAGTGCAAATCTTGTGGGCGCTTCCAAAGTGAGGTGCTCGAAGGCTACACCCGCCAAACCGGGATAGTGCCGTCATTCGCAGAAGCTCGTCAGGACTTTGAAGAAGCCACTGACTCGAAGAAGCTGAGTAGATCTAAGTAGCGAGCCTGGAGCACTAGTCAATCTGAAGACGCCGTTTGTGTTTTAAGCAACGAGCTGCCGCCAAAGTGGGTGCAGCTTGGGCGATCGAGTGCCCTAGAGTACCCGTGCATGGAAGTGCTGCAACGCGATCGCGAACTCAAGCGGCCTCTCGAAAGATGGTCCTTTCAGGCATATGTGAGTGCTTGATGCAAGATGGCAGGCCACTGGAATTCTGGGAAGGCCTTCGGCTTTCAGACACCACTTTCAGGAGCCGACAAAATACGTTGTCGTTGTCTTCAGTAAAAGACGATGCCTTCAATCCATCGTGACGTCAGAAAGCGTGACGTCAGAAAGTGGTCTCCTGACAAGCAGTACACAACCCACACCTCCGAGAAGAATCGCAGTAGAATCAGTAGAACCAGCCAGCATCAGCCAGCATCAGCCAGCATCAGCTTAGGGCAGCCACGGTATAGTCCCGGTGCGGAGCTGAAAATGCCGACACTCTTCCCCGACGAGGTGCCGCTGCGACGTGCTCAGCTGCGGAGCATCTGAGTTTTGAAGTATGGCTTCGGTCATGTTGTGCAAGGCCTGATGGGCCGCTCCTAGAGCGGCCATCAGCACTGCTGGCTGCCTACAAGGCAGGCCAGCAGCACGAGGCCTTGTAGCGAGGGGGCTGGTGTGTGTGTGTGTGTGTGTGTGTGTGTGTGTGTGTGTGTGTGTGTGTGTATATATATATATATATGTGGGTGTGGGTGTGGGTGTGGGTGTGGGTGTGGGTGTGGGTGGGTGTGTGGGTGTGGGTGTGGGTGTGGGTGTGTGTGTGGGTGTGGGTGTGGGTGTGGGTGTGGGTGTGGGTGTGGGTGTGGGTGTGGGTGTGGGTGTGGGTGTGGGTGTGGTGTGTGTGTGTGTGTGTGGTGTGTGTGGGTGTGTGTGTGTGTGCGTGTGTGTGTGTGTTGTGTGCGTGCGTGTGTGCGTGTGTGTGTGTGTGTGTGTGTGTGCGTGTGTGCGTGTGTGCGTGTGTGCGTGTGCGGTGTGCGTGTGCGTGTGTGTGTGTGTGCGTGTGTGCGTGTGTGCGGGTGTGCGGGTGTGCGGGTGTGGGCGTGTGGGCGCGTGTGCGTGTGGGCGTGTGTGCGTGTGTGCGTGTGTGTGCGTGTGTGCGTGTGTGCGTGTGTGCGTGTGTGTGTGTGTGTGTGCGTGTGTGCGTGTGTGCGTGTGGCGTGCGTGTGTGCGTGTGGCGTGCGTGTGTGCGTGTGTGCGTGTGTGCGTGTGTGCGTGTGTGCGTGTGCGGCTGCGGCTGCGTGCGCGTGTGCGGGTGCGGGTGCGGGTGCGGGTGCTTGGGTGCGTAGGTGCGTGAGTGCGTGGGTGCGTGCGTGCTTGGGTGCGTGGGTGCTGGGGTGCGGGGGTGCGCGGGTGCGCGGGTGCGCGGGTGCGCGGGTGCGCGGGTGCGCGGGTGTGCGGGTGCGGGTGCGGGTGTGGGTGTGGGCATGTGTGGGCATGGTGTGTGTGTGCGTGTGTGTGTGTGTGGGGTTGTGGCGGTGTGGGGGTGTGGGTGTGTGGGTGTGTGGGTGCGTGTGTGTGTGTGTGTGTGACCCTGGGTCTGTCATCCCATGCCTTTCAGGACGCGCTTTGGCTCCTCGTCGGGGTGGCCCTGGTGCTGGCCATCGGAGCTTGCGTCGTCCGCACAAGGCCGTGCGCCCACAACGCAGCCAACAGCCAACAGCCCGCAGCATTAGCAGTGCCTTTGCCAGGCTGGCCCGCTGCGGACGTGGCAGTGCATGTGGCTCAGTGTGCAGTGCGGCTCCATTAAGTTGCCACTGTTTTTTGGGGCCATGTTGGGGCTTTGCAGTTTTAGAACAATGTCCCTGGAATCCGGATGCTTTCAAGAATCATTGCATTCAACGGGTGAACGAGTTGACAAGAGAAGTGAAGTAGTACATGATTTGACGTGTAGCGTCAGTTGACTGAGTCCCATGAGAGGAAAGCGGCGAGTGAGCTGCATGCACGCAATCAGATAGGGGGAGTGAGCGAGTGGAAACGAGTTGAATGAGGGAGTGCGGGCTGGGGTTCTTTCTCGAGAAATTCAGGCACTTCCGGGATCCGGCTGATGCCCAGCCACACTCCTGTCACAGATAGAAATGCAAGATTTGCTGCGCCAGCACTCGCTCATCCTGTACGCCCACGGACCCTACATCGCCATTGATCTACCCCACTCGCCTTTTCACCCGGACTACAGAAACTGCCCGCTCATGGTGGCTGCTTTCGTTGACCATGCATGGCTCGTTCGCTGAGGTCCGGGATGCCACCGAGTTCCGGCAAGGGGCTCGTCGCGAGTGCAGCGTTTCCGACTGCGTGTGTGCGTGCTCTAGGACCCTAGGAAGAGACCCGCTTGCGATGAAGTGTAGCGTGCATACGCCGAGGGACGAGCGTGGGGATGTCTGGCCCCCGCAAGCCGTGATGATGAGGTTTTGAATCAATGAGCATCATTCAGCCCACTCCAGGCCCTTCTAGAAATGGAAGAAGGCGCATCCCAGGCACGGAGCTCAGGTGCAGCCGACGACTTGAAATCGTTCTGATCACTGTCACTTCTTCGTGACCTTGTTCAGATTGCAGCTATGCCAGTTGTGCTAGGCTGTGTGGTACCATTGGTGAGGTGGCTGTGACGATGATGTATGCCAGCGATGCTTGCTGCTGAATTTGCTGCTGCTTTTTCACGTGGAGGGGACGTGGCTTAAGTTACTGTGTTGCGGCATCGCATGATGACCATGACCATCCAGTATCTAATGTCCCCCTTCAGCAACCTGAGTTCGGGCTTGGGTCTTGCAGTCGGGGGAGATCGGGCACGTGAAAGGATCACGGTGCAGGGGCAAACGAGCGTGGCCCGCACAACCATCTAATTACTGTGTTTACGGTCGATTCCTTCTAGGCACTCCAGGGCCTTCGCATGCACCCAGCAAAATCACGAAAGCTTCCCGCCGGAGCGTCGTTCAAGGTATGGGGCAGGCCAATCGGGAGGCGTTCCGGAAGCTATGCCCCACCAAGGAGGGCTGGTTTTGGACAGGGTACGGGTACGGCCGAGTTTGTCCGGACGGGGGGACGGTGACTCAGTTTTCGATCCCTTGGTGGTCTTGGAGTGTGTTTTGGGTGGCTCTAGCAGCTAGAGTCAGAGAGCATATGCGACCATCATCCCGGCGCCGCCAGATGTAAAGCCGGCTTTGTCATGCTGTTGCTCCACACGTGCATCCGCCCAATTTTGGAGTTTTCGTTTCCCCCACGGGGTGCGAGTAGCACGCCAAACGCAACGATGCTTGACAGATTGTCGAAGCCCCACAGGCTGTATGACAGACCAAAGATATCGAACCAGAACAAAATCGTTGCTGAGGCTTGGCGTATGGAAGGGTCCTACAGTAACTTAGTATCACCAATCATCGAGGTCATCTCGGGGAGAACTAACATGGAACTGCAATATCTCGGATATCCCGGACCTGAAAAACGCTGGGCCAAGGGTGGGGTGGGCCTGCCAACTTCAAAGAGCTCCCAAACTGAAGCTTCCAGCGGCGCTCTCACATCATCGTGGAAATTCAAGGTTCAATTGCGCTGGTATGCTAGACCCTTGTCAAAACGGAATTCTTTCCAAAGGCATGGTACAGGCACTGAAGCTTCTCCTCAATCGATGCTCAGGTGGCACCCCACCCGCCTGGCTTCACCCCGGAGGCGAGAGTGTTGCCCTAAGCCTAAACCCACACAGCTTGGAGCTCTTTGGGAAAGGCCTGTGGAAAAAACAGCCGCCGTGACGTAGTCATTGTGCGTTCATGCTGCGCAGGGCCTGGCGGACGAAGGGCAGGCTCGGGCCTGTACTGTGTCGCACTTTCTGAACCTGCCGGCAGCTGTGACACGCTAGGAATCCCCAGCGATGTCGCCAGGCTTCACGCCGGAGGTGGGGTTTCCCAGGAGTTTAGACGTAGCTCATGTCATGTGCTTAGTGTACCTGGAGTCGACGCCTTCTAGGCACGCCATGGGCCTTCGCATCCACCCAGCAAGACTGCGAAAGCTTCCCCTGCAGCGTCGTTCGAGCATGCAGCTTTGCTGGCGTCGGGGGAACCCGCAAAATCTCCTGTTCTCGGGTACGAGAAGTCCCAACAGATCGCAGATCAGGGTGTGAGGGGGATTTCCAAGGCAGGTCGCAGGAAAGGTCCCAGTGGGGGGGTGGCCTTCGAGAGGGGGCCCAGGCTGCAGCCGCGCAGACAGAACTCGGAAGGAAGAGTTGACACAGTTGTGGCGAAGTGGCGCCGCCTTGCTTGAGGCTTTGCGCGGTGTCGGACAGTGCCGCAGTCTTCACATGCTTTTTGGGGGGTGACAGAAGTTTAAAGGTCTTCCATGCAACAGTTGGTAGGTGGCAAACATCCTGGATATTCAAGGTTCACTTGAACTACCATGCAAGACCTTTATCAAAACAGCATTCTTTCCAAAGGCAGCAGTTCTCCTCAAGCCGATGCTCAGGTGGCGCCCTACCCTCCTGGCTTCACTCCGGAGGCGGGCAGGGTACGGCCGAGGGTGTCTGGACGGGGGCACGGTGACTCAGTTTTGGATCTTTTGGTGGTCTTGGAGGGTGTTACATATGGGTAGCCCTGTATCCCATCGCCGGCAGATGAAAAGCCTGTTGCTCCACACGTGCATCCGCCCAATTTTGGAGCTTTCGTTTCCCCCGCCAAGGGGCCAGTAGCAGGCCAAATGCTTGAGATTGTAGAAGCCCCACAGGCTGTATGACAGACCAGAGATATTGAACGAGAGCAAAATCGTTTCCTGGGACTTGGCGTATGGCAGGGTCCTACAGTACGTTAAGAATTACCACCAATCATAGAGGCCGTTTCGGGAAAACCACGAATAAGTAAGCACAGAGAGCACATTAGACCAGGAGATACCAGATCTAGCATATTAAATATCCCGAACCTACGATATGCTGGGCCGAGAGTGGGGTGGGCCCACCAACTCCAAAAAGCTCCCAAACTGAAGCCTCCAGCGATGCGCTCACATCATCTTAGATATTCAAAGGTCACTCGCACGACTATGCAAGACCCTTATCAAAACAGAATTCTTTCCAAAGGCATGGTACAGGCGCTCAAGCGGCTGCAGTTCTCCTCAAGCCGACGCTCAGGTGGCAGCCTACCCTCCCGGCTTCACCCCGGAGGCGAGATAGTAAACCCACGCAGCTTGGAGCTCTTTGGGAAAGGCCAGGCTTCACGCCAGAGGTGGGGTTTCTCAAAAGCTTAGACGTAGCTGATGTCAGGATGGGCGTGGGGATGTTGTCTACACACGCCAAGCATCGTCTTGTTCAAAGGGCCAGAAAGGTTTGCTACAGGTTCGCTGTCCAGCGCACGCATCAGGGGTTTCGTCAAAGTGGAATCGCCATTGGCAGTATGTCGAAGGCAGCTGCTAAGGAGCTGACGCCTGATGGCTGAAAGTCGAGTGATGCCTCTGAAAGCAATCGCGCGCACATCAACATGGGGCTACCCAAATTTTCCAAATTTATTGAGAAATAGATGACTCAGGGAGTCCTGGCACAGGGGGGGCAACGCGACCAGCGCAAGGCCATGCATGGCCATAGAGGTGGCCACACGAACAAAACACGCCACGCAGACAGCAAAGTCGGCAGCAGCTAGCGAGAGTTCCGAAAGTGACTGAGCTTCCCGGCACTCGGAGGTGGGAACTCCGCTGCTGGAGGAGGCGGGCGCGGGGCTTCTCCAAGGTTTCAGCCGGATGCGCCCCCCCTGCAACCAACAAAGTGCCATGCTGCCGTACGTGTCAGGCCGATGTTCTTCGCATCCCGGCAGACATTGCGGTGGTGCCCTTCCATGAGGAGCGATCAGGGTATCTGGACTTGGGCTGCCAAAGTCCACCAGATGCCGCGGCCTTCGTGAGGCATGGGAGCCCACGGCCGGCGACCCGCTCGGCGAAGATGGCAGCGTGCGCATTGCGGTGTAGCTGAAGCGGCCGTTTGCTGGCAGGTACCGGGCACTCCTGGCATCACCTTGCCCAACTGGAGCAAGGCCAACCCCAGGATCAGGATACTACCATCTAGAATCCATCTACATCCATGTTACGGTCGGTGTAGTATCGGATGCTTCGCGGCCTTTCTTGGTACGGCTTGTAGCTTTCGGCTCTCGGCGTCGTGCAGGCGTGGAAGAAAATGCTGCCGCATGCCGTGAACTTCGAGCACGCCAAGCTTTTAGGCAAGGGGACTGTGATTGCGTGAGTTTCAAAGGGGAGAAGGACGGACCCTTAATGGGGATCCCTACCCTATAATGGGCTACATAATGGGTATATAAAAGTTATATTAAGGGAATATATTTAGGGGTTCTTATTAAGGGTCCCTCCATTTACCCTTGGAGAGTTGCGAAGTCTTGGGGTTCACTTGGAGAGGTCCCGTCGGCGGGTCGCCGGTGTCTCCAGCACGGGCCTGGGCCACCGGGGAAGGCGCCCGAAACCTCGTGCTGTGCACTCCATGCGCTTCATGCTGCGTGCCGCCTGAGGGCCGGGCGAACCCTGAACAAGCATGTTCTGCTGCTTCAACGATGCGGGTTCGATGGTTGACTATGCCGGCCAGCTTTGTGAGCAGTTCTTCGACTGCGGCCAGCAGATTAAAGGGACTGGGGAGGTTTGCTCCCCCGGAACCCAGTGCCAATCTTGTGGGCGCTTCCAAAGTGAGGTGCTCGAAGGCTACACCCGCCCAACTGGGATAGCCTGATTCGCGGAAGAAGCTCGTCAAGACTGAAGACGTGACTGACTCGAGGAAGCTAAGATCTAAGTAGCGAGCCTGGAGCACTAAGTCAATCTGTAGAAGGCGTTCGTGTTTTAAGCATCGAGCTGCTGTCGAAGTGGGCGCTTCCAAAGTGTGGTGCTCGAACGCTACGTGGCTACACCCGCCAAACCGGGATAGTGCCGACACTCGCAGAAGCTCGTCAAGACTTTGAAGACGTGACTGACCCGAAGAAGACGAGTCGATCTAGGTGCCGAGGCCGCTCTGTAGATGCCGTTCGTGCTTTGAGCATCGAGCTGCCACCAAAGTGGGCGCGGCTTGGGCGATCGAGTGACCTACGGTGGTACCCTTGCATGGAAGTGCTGGAATGCGGACGCGAACTCAAGCGGCTGCTCGAAAGATGGTCTTGTTCGGTGCGGTTTTGTGCAAGATCATGTTGGTGCATCCCTGAAGGACCTACCTGGGCCTGCATGTTGTGTGCCCATTGGCCTATACATTTCAGATCACAGGGCCGCTGGAATTCTGGGAAGGCCCTCGGCTTTCAGACACGACCTCAGGAGCCGATAAAATGCGTTTTCGTCGTCTTCAACAAATGACGATGCCTTCAAAGCATCGGTGATGTCCGAAAGGGGTCACCTGAGAAACAGTACTCGACCCACACCTCCGAGAAGAATCACAGTAGAACCAGTCAGCATCAACCAGGATTGGCTATTTATGGTTACGACAGCCACAGTAGTCCGGGTGCGGTGCTGACAATGCCGACACTCTTCCCCGAAGAGCTGCCCCTGCGACGTGCTCAGCTGGCCAGCGTCTGAGTTTGAACCATGGCCTTGGCCATCTTGTGCAAGGCCTAATGGGCCGCTGCTAGAGCGGCCATCAGCATTGCTGGCCGCCTACGGGGCAGGCCAGCAGCACGAGGCCCTAGGGGTGGGTGCGTGCGTGGCTTATGAAGAGAATCGATGTTTATACATAGTTTGTGCCTGTTATCTTGACTCACCCAGTTCGGCGATGTCATGGAACAATTGATCTCGCTTGGCAGATTCTTGCGTTGCATCTGCATTTGCGCAATCGACGAAGCCACATCATCTGATTTCAAAGTTTATCCATGCCAGGAGCCGATCCGGAGATGGCCATCGGTGAAGTAGCTAGTGTCGGTAGTGGTGGGTTCCATGAGCCGGCAGTAATTCATGGCGAGAGCCGGCAAGTTCCACTGCATGATTTGTGCTTCATGGCCTCGCATTCACGGTCCATCGCACCCCATACTCCAGCCGTCAGATACTTGAGCCTCCATGACCGACCCCAAGCCTGCATCACCCTCGAAGACTCGCCTGCATGCAGTGGAAATCATGTCAGTCGTCCCGAATGAGGCCATGCTGCATACAGCAACATTTCGCAGTGTCGCGCGGGGAAACACTCGTCATACTTGTAGCGCGGTTTGCAGCTTTGTTTGGCATGCCAATTTCATGATGTTGGTGGAATGCGTGCTGTCAGTCATATCGCATTTGGCCGAATGCAAGCTTGTGGTTGGTTGGTGGTGTTGGCGCTTGCTTGTTTTCTTTGTGTGTTTGGTTGGTTTTTCGCAGGTTTGGAAGGAAACTTGCCTCGCCAATCCCGCAAGTATGTGTTTCGCATGCTTTCCAACATGTGTCCATACCCCAGTCCCGCACTTGCATGTTGCAGCATTCTGCAGCGGTGTGCACCGCGGTGTGCACACGCGACTTCCTGAGTAAGCATCTGGCAGGCTGGGATCCGACTGTCATGAGTCGTATGCTTGCATGTGGTTACATGTTACTTGCAGCCAGCCGAACATCCTAGGCGTCATTCGAGGTTTAGGTCGTTCGGCGCCACTCACCGGAGCCTTTCTATCAGTTGCTGATCGTCTGTTGATCTTGTACCACGAAGTCTTTTCCCGGTTGGCCGCGCCTATCGGGAGGTGGTCATGCACGGCCCCTCATGCCGGCTGCAGTGAGATGTTGCTTCGGCTGAGTGCAGACTGTACTGCAACAAAATTGGCAACGAGGCTCGGAGCACCAGGATGCAACCCAGGGCACGCAGAGACGCAGCTTGCATGTCGTGTTCACACATGTGCACGAACGTCAGGGTCCTGCCACCTGCTTCAATGAAGCACGGTATATGCCATGCCGTATGACATCGTTGGTTCTTGCTTCTCACCGTGGGAAGAAATATGGTTGGGACATGGAGAGGAGGTCAAGAATGAAAGTTGCGCTTGCTCTCTTCAATTGCTGCTTGCATAATCAATTGACGCCGCAGCAGAAAAAAATCAGCTCAAGGCCTGGTGAGTGTTGTCGTGCGGCGTAGCCGTTGCAATGTCACTGTCCGGCCTTCTCTTTCCTCAACCCGTCCAGCTGCCTGGCACCCGGATGGGCTGGATAGTTACTTTCCTCAGCACTTACACCACAGCCTCCCGCCAATGGGTACTGTAAACTGCTGCGAGGCCGAATGGAGCCCTGCAAAGCGCGCCTGGGGAGTTGCTGCAGGCTTATGCGGCCGGCCAGCACTCCGAAGCACGGGACCCAGAAGACGGGACTGCTGGCAAGCCATGGCTTGATGCGATGTCAAGGTCTGGTTGTGGCTCTTGTCCCTGGCCGTGCTGGGGGGAGCAGCCCGTGCCTCATGGCAGAGCCTGCTGGCGCAGTCGACGGAAAGGGATGTGGAGCTGTGGAGCACTCACTTCAGGTCCTCGCAGTGCTTTGGTTCCGCCGCTGCCGGGAGGAGGACCCCGCGAAGCGAAGTTCTGCTCAGCTCTCCTGTCAACGTGGTGTGAGGACCGCCATGTGTCGGAGGCGAGACACCGGGAAGGGTGGGCTGTTGTGACACTACAACTCCCCCTTCCCACCTCAGGCATGTGCCTACAAATCACTATAGTGTCTGGATTCAAGCGCTTCCTTGGTCCAATCTTTTAAAGACTTGCAGCTACACCGTTGCTTCAGCATTATCATAATACTCTCTGCGCAGCAATATGCTTCCTGGAACAGTCTTTTGTGTGGAAAACGTTGCACACTTCGTAAACGGTGCCGGGGATCTTTCTACCTTCGCGTGCGGAGATTTGTGCGCGTGCAGTTGTGAGCGCAACTCGGACCCGTGCGCCACATGTAGCACCTTGAAAATGTCGGAAGAATTTGTTTTTTCATATGAAGAACACTGGAGTTCCAGCATATTCCAGCATCCTTTCCGGGTGCATGCAGAGACTTACCTGTGCCTCACAGGCTTGCCCAATGAATGCAATGTTATTCCAAGAGTTCATGTGGCCCAATGTCTCTGTAGACTTGCGGCTAACGTCGTTCTTTCAGTATGTTCTTGGGGATACGCTCCGGGCAGCCATAGGCTTCTTGGATTTTTCGTTCCGGTCGAAAAGCTTGGACACATGGGAAACTATGCATGCCGGGAAGCTTTTCTACATTTGCGCCTAGACTTCTGTGTGACTGCAATTGATGCACATGTGACCGAACAGTCATTCATTCAGTTCAGCTGTCAATAGGCAGAGGTGGACTTGGAGATGGGCCACGGCCTCCCGGCACAGTCCCTACAGGTGCAGATGCCCTGAAGTGTGCCGAAATGTGCACGGAGAAAACCCTGGGCTGAAGACTTGGGCAGGTGCCTCTGGCGCACTACGGGGACACTCAGGTGCGCCTGCAGCGAATCCGTGGCCAGCCCGAGCACAAGGATGGAAAGTGCACAAATGCAACCGCATCGCAGGACATGGCACAGCAGCTGGAGGAGGCGCAGCCTCATTCTGTTTGCAGCATTCGGACAGTGCCGCAGTCTTCAAATGCTTTTTGGGGGTACGAGAAGTTGTAAGGTTTTCCATGTAGCAAGAGGTACTGTAGGTGGCAAACATCCTGGATATTGATATTCAAGGGTCACTCGCACGACGATGCAAGGCCCATATCAAAACAGCATTCTTTCCAAAGGCATGGTACATGCTCTCAAGCGCCTGCAGTTCTCCTCAAGCCGATGCTCAGGTGGCCGCCTACCCTCCTGGCTTCACGCCGGAGGCGGGCAGGGTGCGGCCGGTGTTTTGGGTAGCTCTGGCAGCTAGAGCATCTGTGGCCAGTCAGTATCCCAGCGCCGGCAGATGAAAAGCCGGCTTTGTCCACACGTGCATCCCGCCCAATTTTAGAGCTTTCGTTTCCCCCGCCAGGGTGCGAGTAGCAGGCCACACGCAACGATGCATAGATTGAAGACTTCTAGAAGCCTCACAGGCTGTATAACAGAACAGAGATATCGAACGAGAACATCGTTTTCTGAGATTTGGCGTATGTACGAAAGTTTTCCCGTCCAAGCATGCAGCTTTGCTGGCCTATCCGGGTTGGGAGGCATTTTGGAGGCAAAACCCCATCAAAAAAGTCTGGTTCTGGGCAGGGTGCGGTCGAGGGTGTCCGGATGGGCGGACGGTGACTCGGTTTTGGATTATTGGGAGGGCTTGGAGGTGTCTTGGGTGGCTCCAGACCCTCTTTGGTAGTTAGAGCATCTGTGACCATCATCCCACATGCATCCGCCCAATTTGGAGCTTTCGTTTCCCGACCAGGGTGCACTTGGAGGTGTCTTGGGTGGCTCCATGCTGACAGATTGTAGAAGCCTGCGAGGCTGTATGGCAGAGTATGGAAGGGTCCTACAGTAAAATAGTACAGCCAGCTGCCAAGGACCTTGGTTCTCGCTAGAGGTCGAGGAGGACTGGGCACCTTGGGCCTTTGCTAAAGGCGATCCTGGCAACGTCATTGCCGCGCTAGAGCGCTACACTGGTTGGCGTGCAACTCTGGGTGCCAGACGGCAACGCTAAGAAGACCTCGCGACTGGCCCTCAGGGGCTACACCGACAACCAGTCGAACGAGGCGCTACTCAAGAAGGCCATGACGCGAAGTTCCCTTCGACCCTGAACCAGCTAGCAGACGACCTTACCAACGAGAACTTCGCTAGCTTCGACCCGAACTTCAGGATTGACCTGAAGGGGGAAGCGCTAGTGTGGCGGGTGCTTGGTCGCCTCTTGTCGCACACGACCAGCTATTTTGAAGAGCTGGGCAGAGCTAAGAAGACTAAGCCGCAGACAGCTACGAGGTTCGCGAAGCGACCCCGAAAGCTGGAACCCTGGTAGCCCTCCCGCTTCGCTAGGAGATTGGCTAGCCTTGGAGGCTAGAGACTTTCTCCGGGCGACAGGGAACTTTCGCCACACCGCTAAAAAGAAAGGGTGTCTGCATGAGCTGTGTGAGGTTCGCCAAGCTTGCTTGGCTGCTACGTCCCCCTGGTGGTGACTAGGGGTGGTGGCGGGATAGGAAGTGCTAGCTAGTGTACGCACTCGTTCCGAGGAACGAGGTACGACAGTGTATGCTAGCGCCAAACTTCCGCTAAAAGAAAACATCGAAGGTGTTTTGAAATGTGCAACATCGAAGATGTTCGCTAGGAACACACCGCAGGTGTTTCCGCTAGTTCGTTGCGAACTCCGGGGTTCACATGGCCGCTAAACGTACATGCAATGTCCGTGGCCATTGTGCTAAAGAGCCTTCTAGGGGGGGGCAATTTTCGAGTGCCCACCCAACCCACCCTGGAGATTGGCTAGCCTTGGAGGCTAGAGACTTTCTCCGGGCGACAGGGAACTTTCGCCACACCGCTAAAAAGAAAGGGTGTCTGCATGAGCTGTGTGAGGTTCGCCAAGCTTGCTTGGCTGCTACGTCCCCCTGGTGGTGACTAGGGGTGGTGGCGGGATAGGAAGTGCTAGCTAGTGTACTGAACAGGTACGCGCACGTCCTTCAGAAGGCCATCTGGGGCGGCAACCTCCACTCCATCCGAGGTACAGAATCAGTTGACTACCCTGGTCAACTCCTGTGTCGACCCTGGGAAGTTGGAAGTCGACATTGTGGTGGTATGGATGGGCAATGAGCTGTGCGGGAAGCACGGGGTATTCATAGACCCAGGTACCCCACGATGGGGCGAACCAAAAGGTGGCGTGGCGGCCACCGGTGTGTGGGCCGACATCGCTTCCAGGGTCTGCGGGGAGATTGGTCGTCTAGCCGCCCTTAAGGGCAGGCCGGTAGTGGGATCTGTGCAGATATTGTCGGACGCTGATCCGCTGGATTACGGTCTTCCCCCGCAGTATAGAGAGGCAATTCGGAAGTTCCTCTCATATGCTCGCTCCCGGGGAATCTACACCGGCACTTTGGAGCAGCCCGTTTCTGTGATCCCCAAGCACGACCATTACCACTTCAGAGAGGACTCCTACCCACACGGGGGCACTGGCTAGCGTAATCGCGAACCGGATCGGGGTCTGCAATGCAGACTTCACCTTCAGATCCCCGCGGATACAATGAAGCGGCTCCAGCAGCAGTACCCATACGATCTGTATGGGACTCGTGTCTGCAGAATGCATTTTGTGTTCGACAAGCAGCTCATGATTGCTCAGGAGTCCCGCCGCCTTAAAAGGCTGGCCGAGATCCGCGAAGCCCAAGCTGAATATCCCGATCCATGGATCGGGAGAGCAATTACGTTCCTCCACCTGAGGTTCGTGTGACTGGAATGCGCCCAGTCAACGTGCCACCTGAGGTCCTCCAGTGGGAATACGCAGAGCAGCTGGAAAAGGCCAAGGCCAAAGCTGCCGAGGAGGCCGCGGAACGGTTGCGCAGGAATCCAGCCCCACTTAGTGGAGGCCCTTCGGGAAGCTCACCGGACCGCCCCGCAGAAGCCACCTTTGATGAGGTCATCGCTGCTATTCCGTATCGTACGGAGGAACGCCGGATGTTCAGTACGGTCAAGCAGTCGATGGAGGAAGAGGCCAGGGCTTCTAGCGGCTTACCAAAAGCACGCCGGGGCGAATTCATCGGAATGATTTTCGAGGACGACATGGCTCTCCTCGATATGTGCGGCTTCGACGATGAGGAGCAGTGTCCGGAAGACCCAGAGGCAGAAGGAATGGTCACCATTTTGCAAGGTGACATTCCGAAGGAGCACCTGCCTCAGTTCTACATGGCCCAGAACCGGCAGCACACCATGACAGGCCTCATCCGCGGTTCCATCAAGTCCTTTAGCAGCAGGCACGGCAAGTGGATCCGCATCAACGAGCTGATTCAGGTGTTGTGGGATTCCTACCGCATTAATGTTGGAACTCGAGGCATTGTCAGCTTGGTTGCATATGACAGCAAGGGGCGTTTCAATCTCACTGGAAGCCCCGACGACTTGAGGAAGGAGTACATTGACACTGAGGTGTGGCCGACTTGGATCTCGGCGTCGCACGGGCACAGTTCGAAGATCGCCAACCAAGTCACAGACTCCTCGATTGCTGTGCACTGGTTCTCTTTGGATTCGAGGCAGGAGCTAGGTCCTTCAGCCGCCTATCAAGGCAGGCCATGCTCTGGAGGAATGTCCGCCTCGCCTCTACCACAGGACCACTCACGACGCAGCCTTCTCGATCCTCAACTCGGGCTTCATCCCCGGCTACGGCCGCTCAGGCAAGTATCACAATTACTTCGCGAAGGCCACGCTGGAGGAGCTCGAAAACCGCGCTGGGTCCAGAGCCAACTTGCCTTACGAACTCGTTCTGGTAACCGAAGAGGTACTTCAGCGTGCCTATCTTTTCGAGACGACCAGCGAGGGCATCTTGACAAGGGACCAGGTCCCAGGAAGCTGCATGTTGTACGTACGCGACACTTCCAAACGAGCCATCATCTGGACACGACAGTCCCCCAACGACGAGAATGAGGAGGAGATGGTCGTCGATGCTCCTATGATTGCACCTACCGAGGTCATGGAAGATGAGTCAGAGGAGGCTCTTCCTGAGCCCGCGGCGCCATCTCCAGCCCCACTTAGTGGAGGCCTCGAGGCTGCAATCACCAAGGAAGAGTTGATGCCCGACATTGCCATCAACGAAGCACCACCGCTGCTCGCACTCAACGATGTCACCGCATCTGATGTCCTTCCTGAAGAAAGGGCCACCCTGGATGAGGAGCGCCCAACCACAACACCTTCCAGGAAGCGTGTCCACTTCAGCCAGGAGGAGGAAACCATCGAGGTGAAGGTTGAAGTTGAAGTCGACGCCGAGTCCGAACAGGAGGAGGAAGTGAAGCCAGCTCAGGAGCCATCACACAAGCTCCGCCTCAGCCGGTTTCGGTGCCTTTGGCGCTACCTTCTCCAGCCCCCGTTACGGGTGGCCGATATCGTGCGTGCAGCCACTGTGGCTGCCAGTACATTGTCGGCCAGATGATGTGCCTCGGTTGTCACGCGAGCATCGTGAAAGCCAGCTCGCAAAAGCAGCGCAAGAGAATGAAGACGGCGAGGTGGTTCGCTGAGGAAGCGGCAAGCAAAACCGCTCAGAAGGCACGGTCAGACCTCACGGCGAACGAGGTGATGGCCGAGATGCTTCGGGATCACACCACCGTTAGAGGTGCCTCAAGCCTGGATGCGGAAGCCTTGGACAAGTCCAAACAGCAGTTGAAGTTGGCGACCAAGGCAGGCTTCCGGACAATCGTAGAGCGTTTTGACAATGATGTTGACTTCGCTATGCACTCCATTGCTTCTGGATACGATCGTGAATTCCTGGCTATCGAGGATGTCCTGAACAACTCTGCACTTCCGAATCTCGGGCGCACGAAGGAGCAGCGCTTACTTGCCGTTGGAACGACAGGCGGGGGAGGCAGCTCCAGCATGGCCCGGAACGAGCAGTTTGCCCGCTTGCTCTACATGCATGAGAGCAATCCAGCCGCCCTTGGGGCAGGCCTGTTGTCGTCGATTTCTGATGACCCTTTTTGCATCATGTGGCTGGGGGCTGCGTACAGTGTAGAGAAGTTTGTGAACATCTATCTCAAACACAAAATTGTACAGCAGATCGTGACTTTCACTGATCGCCCCATTTACCTTGACGCAGATGCTGACTACTCTGCTCAGGAATGGGTCGAGTGGATCAAGGGCATAATTCGGCAACAGGTTCAGGTTGCATCTCGTGCTTACGAAGACAAGCTTCGCAAAGCCGAACGATCCCGCGAGGCCCAAGCCAAGGCCGATGCTCGTAGGGAGCAGGGGCAGTCCTGTGCGTCACACCCCTACAGTCGATCCTACTCGAGCCGCGGGTGGTACTAGGCCATTCCTGTCGTGAATCCGACGCGTTAACACGGTACTCCGAATTCTAGCCCCACTTAGTGGAGGCCGAATTCCCCTTTAAACCAGAAATATTTCAATCTCTGGACTTTGACAGTTGCCCCGCAACAAATCCTAAATTTCTAAACGGCTACGTGTGGATGCTGTATGCGTCCTGTGCCGAAGAGCATTTCTTGCGACTTGTATCCACGCCATGAACAACGGCTTGCTGGATCGTCGCCGACCCTTTTTGCTCGTCGCGACCATTTCAACTCCCCGCGACTAAAGAATTCGTCTGCTGTTGCTTCTCATGCTTAGCATAAGCAGATTTACTGAATGAGCCCAAGAGCCACAATCCAGCCGCCTTTATGGCAGGCCACACCGACGACTTCCGTGCATGTTTGCGCCTCAGACTGACGCCTCGGCGAGGGGGGTGTAATTTGTGCACGTGTGAAGTACTACGTTGTGTGTGATGCATTGTGGCACAAGTGCTCTAGCAGGAAAAAGGTAGTTTATGCTCAATGGCATAGTACTGCTCTGCTATCACTTGGACGGGTACAGATCGGTGCGTGCAAGTGGTTATCACCAACTATATGGAGCTGGGCAAAACTCCGTTGCCAAAGGGATTTGTTTTGATTTCGGTCCTTTTGGGTAAGTGGCGTTTAGACGTCCAAAAGAAAAACAGGCTTCTTCTGATGCTGCTGATGCGGTTTGTAAACGTCCAAAGGAAAAACAGGCGTGTTGATGCTGGACTGGGCGTGTCGGCAACGTGTCTGTCTGTCTATGTTTGGTGTCGGGTCAAAACCTGCTTGACAAGTCGCGACACGATTCTCTGTCTGTGTTTGGCAAAGAGTTAATATGTTGGATCAACACTGCTCTTGTTGACATGTTGTTCTGTGTCTGTTCGTGTGAGCTCCGTGTCGCCAGCCCTGCCCCTGCTAGAGCTTTCGTGCCGGCCCATGGCTCTCAAGTCTTTGGTGCAGGTTTGATGCTTTCATGACATCGTTGTTCTACTTCATGGTGTGATCGTGATTGAAGAACTAGCAGCAATGCGACACTTGTAGACCTGAAGTTGGAGCACGGGCAGTAGTACTTCCAGAAGCAGTACGAACGGCATCGCCTGTAGGGGTACATGTCAATGTGCATGCTTATCGCGAAGATTCGCGACGTGCCTTCTTGCTGTTCACTAGTTTCAATTGCAAGAAGCAGCCGTTTCCTCACACATCACACCTCCAGCTAAGGTTTTTTTCGTGAAGCGCCTTCCTTTCTACGCTTAATTTTCCTAAGGTGGCGTAGGCCTCGGCGTGCCTGCTACCATGGGAGAGGAGCTGGCAAAGAAGCTAGCCCTCGGATCCAGCGAGCTTCGGTTCCTGCTAGTGCAACACAAAGTCTCAGATGCTATCCAGTCTGAGCTCTTTTCCAACGGTATCGATACCGTCGCTAAGTTCGCAGCCTCTGCTACGGACGAAGCGGACCTCAAGAAGATGCTAAAGGACAGCTTCGCCATCGAACCGTCCGCCTCGCTCGCTCGCCGTGCTCAGGCCGCAGGGGTCACCATCGCATGGAAGACCGCTAACTCCCGCATCGAGCGGCAGGCGGAGGCGGAGGCTACGAGCGAGGTCCGGGATTGGGCCAAGCCCATCCCCGCTACAGATTACCTGGCCATGCGCCAGGCTTTCACCGCTAAGTTCGGGCACCTTGAAGATAAGCACACCCCTGCTAAGGAGTTCATCGAGAAGAAGCTAGCCGAACTCGAGTCAGCCGAGTTCCGGGCGGAGCCGCTAACCGAGGTCATCAGCCGCGACGAGTGGGACCCGGACACGCTACTGCCCGTCTGGAATGGCAACGGCACGCTATCCATCAAGAAAGGTGGCGCTAGAGCAGCCATGCCCTCTGGGCCGGAGCAGCTCAGGCTGCGGCTCACGGTGCTCCAGAATAATGCGCTAATTATGATCCAGCTAAGGCACCCCAACCGAGAGGAGCTACAGGACATCAACATGGCCCTCTTCGAGCGCTACAAGGAGTACCTCCTCGGGGACTACTGCTATGGGCTGCGGTCCAGTGCCGAATCGGGCTCGCTAGTGCCCCCGTGGCACCTCGTGCTCAGCTACGAGCACGCTATCCGCAAGCACGCCTACAAGGTGATGGCCACGGCCGGCTATACCTTTGGCGCGGCGCTAGTCCTTGCCTACAAGGACGCTAGCGTGAAGGAGCGCCACTTTACCACGCCGCTAGCCTTGCACGCTAAGCGGCCGCAGCCCTGGACATGGACTGACGACAAGCCCGCTAAGAAGACCAAGGGCAACGGCAAGGGCAAGGATGGGAAAGATGGGCCCCCGAAAGGGGGCAAAGCTAAGAAGCGGCTAGGAGCGGACCGCACGCCGCAGGGGAAGCCCATCTGCTTCCCCGCTACAACGCCAAGGGGTGCAAGAACGGCTCCAAATGCCACTTCGAGCACGTCTGCTCGCTATGCTTTGGCAAGCACCCCGCTACCCAGTGTCCCAAGGGCAAGCAGGGGGACGCCGCTAAGGAGGACAAGCCCTCCAACTGACCCGCTATTCCAGCGGAGCTCTCAGCGCCTGAGATGGCGGCTACGCCGGCACCTCCGGCCGCTACGCCAGCAAAGCCGCTAAGGGTACTCTACCTGTTTTCGGGCGTCTCCCGTCGGCTAGATGTGGCCCAGTGCCTGCATCAGCTAGCCGGGGAACTGGGACTCGACGTTAGGGTCGAGTGCGTGGACCTCGTGAGGCACGCTAAGTACGACCTCAGCACAAGGTCCGCCAAAGCTACTTGCAGCGCATCGCTAACAAGGAGTTCGATGCTATTCTGCTCTCCCCGCCTTGCGCTAGCTTCTCACGGGCACCCTGGGCCAACTTCAGGGGGCCGCGGCCCGTGCGCAGCTATGAGTTTCCACGAGGCTTGGAAACGCTAACTCCGGGCTTGGGCAACATCTTCGCTGACTTCAGCTTCGAGGTGGCTACTCTGGTGGCAGACGGGGCAGCCACCTTTCTGGCTATGGAGCAACCGGAGGACCTCGGCGCTCTCGCTAAGGGTCCTCACCAAGGCGCACGGCCGGCCTCCATGTGGCAGTGGCCGCCGCTAGCCGACCTTCTGCAAAAGGGGCTACGGACGGTGGCTTTCCACCAGGCTAGCTTCGGCACACCCTACGCTCAGCCGACACGGCTGCTACTCAAGTGCTCTTCTGCTATGCCAGACTTTGTACAGAAGGACCGCCGTGCTACGACGAAAAAGGCTGCTACACTGGACCGCTACCTTCTGCTGCTACCCTGGGGCACATGTTCAAGCAAACCGCTAAAGGCCCCTTCAAGACCTCAGGTTCCGAGAAGTGGCCCGCTAGGATGTGCTGGCTGCCTTGCTATTGGACTCCTGCCAGCACCCTGCTACCGCTGCCCAGGGGGAGGGGGGTGGCGCTGGGCCGGAGTGCCCGCTACCCGAGACCTTCCCGACCTGTGAGCCGGAGGGTCCGAGGGTGCTAGGAGAACATGCCAACAGCTAGGAGGAAACAAGAGCTATCATGAGGGACGCTGGCCCCACGCTGCCCGCAGCTACGCCGAGGGCCCGAACTGGGATTGGCTACGGGAGAAGATGATGGAAGCTATCCTTGCCGAGGTTGGTTCCGAGGCGGAGCTTGAGAAGGAGGCCTTCCGGATGGCTGCCGGGGGCGCTAAGGGCTGCGCTCTCGTAGGTTTGGGGAGCTGCAAGAAAGGCTACCCCAGATCTGGAAGGAGTGGCTGGAGGCCAGGGGACCCGGACCTTCTGAAGGTCGCCCCGGGACAACCGCTATACCTTCGCCTCATTCGGGCGCTACTGGAAGCAGCGGGGGATCCCGACCGGGACTTCCTACTCCATACTTAAGGTCCGGGACCCGCTACCTCGGACGCCGCATGTCTTCGAGGAGCAGTTTAAAGTGGCCCCTGGAGAACGCGCCCTGAGAGGCCGTGCTAGCCTGGGTCCCGAACTACTCCTCCGTGGAGGAGTACCGGGAGTTCGCTAGGGAGAAGTTCGAGGAGGACGTCGCCGAGGGCCTCATGGCTAAGATGACGCTGGGCGAGTTCAAAGCCCGCTATGGCGAACACAGAGCCATCGCCGCGCTAGCCGTCATCGTCGAGGACGAGGCTAGCGGGAAGAAGAGGATAATCCACGACGCTACCCACGGGGTCCGGGTCAATCATCGGATCAAACGTCGCGACAAGATCCGGGCTACTTCGGGAGCACATCGACGCTAATGAGGTGGCTTTCTCCGTGGTGGGGGATATTGCTAAAGCTCACCGACGCTACAAGCATGCAGAAGGAGAGCATGGCTACCTCGGGTGCCAGATCGACACCGAGGAGGCTATCCCAGGGGACCCCGACAGCCAGAGACGGTCTACGTGAACCTGGTGGGGACCTTCGGGCTATCCTGCGCTAGCTACTGGTGGACCCGTACAGCGGCGTGTGGGCTTCGGCTCACGTACCACCTGCTAGGGCCGTCGTTCCCGCTACACATGCTACTCTGTGCCGACGACCTCGAGTCTTTGGGCCGAGGATAAGCTACCTCTTCCTCGCGGGCTATCGTGGAAGAGGACCAACTGGCCAGTGGAATGGCTGCGGAGGCTAGTCAGCGAGGGAAGGAGCGAGGCCCGTCCCTTCGCGCAGGGGCTAGGCCGTTTGGGCTTCGCCTCCATGGCTGGGAACGTCCTTTTCTCGGTCCGCTACACGCCTTGTCGTCGGCGGTCCAGGGGAAGCCGCGCTACCCACGATGATACTGGTGCTATGCGGCTGGCTTGCCGACCGCCTGGAAGCCGGGGGGCGCCTTCAGCGCCCTGCGCCGCTACTCGAAGAAGCTGCACCGCTATCCTTCTACACCGACGCTAAGGCCGAGAGGTTTTCTGGAGCTAGTGGACGGATGCCACGGCCCCTGGTTCTCGCTAGAGGTGAAGAAGTAGTGGGCCCCCTGGGCCTTCGCTAAGGGGGACCCCAACAAGGTCATTGCAGCGCTAGAGCTCCTGGCTACCCTGGTGGGCGTGAAGCTCTGGGTTCCGGAGGGAGACGCTAAGAAGACCTCGAGGGTGGCTATCCGCGGCTACACGGACAACCAGTCCAACGAAGCGCTACTGAAGAAAGCCATGACGACGAAGTTCCCTTCAACCTTGGTGCTGATGGAGCTAGCTGAGGAACTCTCTGCCAAAAACTGTGAGCTACAGCTACAGTGGATCCGACGGGATCTGAACCAGCCAGCGGACGATCTCACGAACGAGAACTTCGCTAGTTTCTCCCCGGACTTCAGGTTGGACCTGGAGGGGGAGAAGCTAGAGTGGCGTGTGCTGGGCCGTCTCCTCGAACACTCGGCTAGCTACTTTCAGGAGCTAGGAGTGAGGAAGAGGACCGGGGAGCCGAAGGCTCCGAGGTTCGCTAAGAAGGCCCGTAAGCTTGGTCCCTGGTAGCCCTCCGGCTGCGCTAGGAGATTAGCTAGCCAAAGGCTAGAGTTCTTCTCCGGGCTAACGCGGGACTTCGCCACAACGCTAAAAAGAGAGAAGTTCGTGTTGTCCGTGCTACTGTGCTAAGCCTGTTGCGGAAGCTAGGCTTGCTATACGTACTCCCAGGAGGTGTTGAGGGAGATGGTGGATACGCTAGCTAGTGTACGCACTCGTGCCGAGGCACCCTGGAGATTAGCTAGCCAAAGGCTAGAGTTCTTCTCCGGGCTAACGCGGGACTTCGCCACAACGCTAAAAAGAGAGAAGTTCGTGTTGTCCGTGCTACTGTGCTAAGCCTGTTGCGGAAGCTAGGCTTGCTACGTACTCCCAGGAGGTGTTGAGGGAGGTGGCGGGTGGATACGCTAGCTAGTGTACGCTGTAGCGCCGGTGCGAGGGGTTGTAAGGTGTAGAGGAAGAGGGCTGCCGCAATATGGGCCTGCTTTTTCCTCAGAGTGTTGGGCTGCCGGGGCCTCGAGAGCGACGCCCTCCTACAGTGATCCTGGTTTGCTTGCGGGTTTGACCTGTGAATCAGACATGCTACACTACACATCAAGCAAAGAGGGTTTAGGGCACGAGGTCCAATGGACCACTTCGCAACGCTCCATGGGAAGGCCAGAGCTCTGTGGCCCGTGACTCGGAGCTTGACATCTTCCTGTCCACCTTGCCTGATAAGTCTCTTGTGTTGTTTAGGTGCATGTCGAAGTTGCGGCCCAAGGTTTGGCTTTGGCTGCTGTCGTTGGCCTTCCTGGCCACGGCACCACGGGCCTGTTTCAGGGACGACTTGGCAGCTCGGGACCCAGAATTGGACGGTGTGCAGGGCCATGCTGGGCCAGGGGCTTTTGGTCCTCTGGTGCCGCCGATGCTACGAGGCTTTAAAGGCCGGTGAAGCACATGTGGGCTGCTCGCATCCGATGCCTGAGGACCGGAGGAGCTCAAGACCTTCAGATGCCATTTGCAGGGTTCGAGGCAGGGGGCTGGGCTCGGATGGCTCGGGCTCGGATGGCTCGGGTACTGTGAGTATGTGGGCATGGCGAGCTGGAGGACGTGGAGATGCAGCGTGGAGAGGTGGAGCCTTTGGCGCCAGTTCGAGAGATCCTCGATGCTGTTACACTTTTCACTTCGTCAGGATGCACGTGAGCTGCGTTCCGGACTCGCCCCTCCTAGGCTCGCCCCTCCCGGTCTGTTTGAGGCAAGGTGCTGGGCTCGGATGGCTCGGGTACTGCGAGTATGTGGGCCGAGCGAGCTGGAGGACGTGGAGATGCAGCGTGGAGAGGTGGAGCCTCTTGCGCCGGTTCGAGAGATCCTCGATGCTGTTACACTTTTCACTTCGTCAGGATGCACGTGAGCTGCGTTCCGGACTCGCCCCTCCTGGGCTCGCCCCTCCCGGTCTGTCCGAGGGAAGGTGCTGGGCTCGGATGGCTCGGGTACTGTGAGTATGTGGGTCGGCGAGCTGGAGGACGTGGAGATGCAGCGTGGAGAGGTGGAGCCTCTTGCGCCGGTTCGAGAGATCCTCGATGCTGTTACACTTTTCACTTCGTCAGGATGCACGTGAGCTGCGTTCCGGACTCGCCCCTCCTGGGCTCGCCCCTCCCGGTCTGTCCGAGGCAAGGTGCTGGGCTCGGATGGCTCGGGTACTGTGAGTATGTGGGTATGGCGAGCTGGAGGACGTGGAGATGCAGCGTGGAGAGGTGGAGCCTCTTGCGCCGGTTCGAGAGATCCTCGATGCTGTTACACTTTTCACTTCGTCAGGATGCACGTGAGCTGCGTTCCGGACTCGCCTCTCCTGGGCTCGCCCCTCCCGGTCTGTCCGAGGCAAGGTGCTGGGCTCGGATGGCTCGGGTACTGTGAGTATGTGGGTCGAGCGAGCTGGAGGACGTGGAGATGCAGCGTGGAGAGGTGGAGCCTCTTCCGCCGGTTCGAGAGATCCTCGATGCTGTTACACTTTTCACTTCGTCAGGATGCACGTGAGCTGCGTTCCGGACTCGCCCCTCCTGGGCTCGCCCCTCCCGGTCTGTCCGAGGCAAGGTGCTGGGCTCGGATGGCTCGGGTACTGTGAGTATGTGGGTATGGCGAGCTGGAGGACGTGGAGATGCAGCTTGGAGAGGTGGAGCCTCTTGCGCCGGTTCGAGAGATCCTCGATGCTGTTACACTTTTCACTTCGTCAGGATGCACGTGAGCTGCGTTCCGGACTCGCCCCTCCTGGGCTCGCCCCTCCCGGTCTGTTTGAGGGAAGGTGCTGGGCTCGGATGGCTCGGGTACTGTGAGTATGTGGGTCGAGCGAGCTGGAGGACGTGGAGATGCAGCGTGGAGAGGTGGAGCCTCTTGCGCCGGTTCGAGAGATCCTCGATGCTGTTACACTTTTCACTTCGTCAGGATGCACGTGAGCTGCGTTCCGGACTCGCCCCTCCTGGGCTCGCCCCTCCCGGTCTGTCCGAGGCAAGGTGCTGGGCTCGGATGGCTCGGGTACTGTGAGTATGTGGGTCGAGCGAGCTGGAGGACGTGGAGATGCAGCGTGGAGAGGTGGAGCCTTTTGCGCCAGTTCAGGATGCACGTGAGCTGCGTTCCGGACTCGCCCCTCCTGGGCTCGCCCGGCGAGACCGGGAGGGGCGAGCCCAGGAGGCATAAGGCTCCACCTCTCCACGCGTCCTCCAGCTCGCTCGACCCACACACTCACAGTACCCGAGCCATCCGAGCCCAGCACCTTGCCTCGGACAGACCGGGAGGCGGCAGGTTGAGCTCTTGCTTTCCGCGCGAGTAGGTGCCGCAGATCCCGGTGCGCTTGGGGCGTGGCGAGGTGTGCGGGCCATTCTTGCTAGAAGTGTGCACCGCGCGCCGGGGAAGCACGAGGATCGCCGCTCGCCGTCTTCCAGCGAAGGAGAGCAGGAGGCCCATGCTGCCACAAAACTGGTGATATCCCCGCTCGCGACGTGCCTGGTACGTGCCAGTCTCCACTCCATCCCTGGCGTTTCTGGCGGCGCTTCGCCGACTTCGCCACAGAGTATGAGGAGCGTAAGGCCCGAGGCCGGCGCCGAGACAATTTTTGAGCCGGGGTTCAGGGTTCAGGCCATCCGTTTCACTGGCCGGCTGCGTGGCCGGCTGCGTGGCCGGCCAGTCCCCGATGTCGGGTGCCTCATGTGCGTCCTCGCTGTCGTCGGGCTATGCAAGACCCTTAGCATACTGGAGACTGGATGAGACTGGTACGCCGTGGCGGCGCGTATTTTCGAGGAATTCGGTTTTTCCTCGAGTTTTTTACTATAGAAATGTCTTGATCATACTCCCCATAATACACGAGCAAACATCTGCACAACGTCTTAACGCAGTGTTACTCTCAACAGCTGAACTGACGCCCGCACAAGCAGCACGCTGAGGATCTGACCTTGGCAGAGATAACTACTTAGTAACTACTTTAATCCTCCTATACTCATAGCCTGCCAAGGACGTGGAGACAGCAACTGTCAGTGTGCACAGAGTTATCAGCTGCTTCGCTCACTCTTCTTCTTCTTCTTCTTTGGTCACGCCTCGCACTTATCGCTGCAAGAGACAGTCGACTAGAAGTCAAAATTTGTACACGTATGTCAGGCTTCTTTCTTCGATGAAGCAGACTGGCATGTTGTCGCATAGAGCTTCCTACTTCGAGGACGCTGGACGCTTCGCCGTGCAGGCTGCTGGCCTCCGCAAGCATACATACTTTTGCAGTTGGACGACGGAAAACTTTCGAGGCGGATGATTTGCTGCAACTGTACGGCTGAGAGTGACGGCGCTTACGGCCTGAACTGAATGGGCTGAGGTGACTCACACTGTTCTTGCGGATCAACTCGTTATGCTTCTGCGCGTAGAAGAGAACATAGAAGAAATGCGTCTGCGGGGACATGGTATTGAATGTTCTAGCATAATTGCGAAACCAAGCGAAGGTTTGCTCAGCCACAGAGGTATTCACCTGTCGCGATCTCTTGTCCAACTTCTTGTGCACTAAGGGCGAGCACGGACAAGTTGTACCATGACCGTGTGCGTGGAACCTATCGACGCAGAAATACTTAATGTCCCGGAGCATGTCCGACTTTCGCACTGCTTGCAAAGCGCAGCACATGCGGTCATAGATGATACAGTCCAAGACAGGAAGAAGTTCAGCCGCATCTTCAAGCATCCCAACTGCCAGGTCATTGTTCTCAGGGTGGATCATCTCCTGCACACCAATGATGAGGCCGGACTCTGGATGAATAGCCATAAACCACCCATTTGTGCGCTTTTTGACTGTGCCGTCTTCCTTGGCCGTCCGCCATGGGCAGGAGTAGTAGTAGAACACCTGGATGAAACCTTTTCATGGCCATCGATCACGAGCTCGTACATAGACTTACTCTCCTTGACAGTAATCTCATTGGACTGGAACCACTTGTGATATTCCTGCACGAAGTCGTCAGCAAGCGGCTTCTCCAAACAGATCGACATGAGTTTCTTCTCGGTGTCCTGGTCCGACAAGTCGCACCACATGAGCTCGCCGACCTGTAGGACATTGAGATACAACTGTGCGGTAGAGTATTCCAGCCGCCATCGAGCATGCTCATTTTCGTCTTTCCACATGACTTCCTTTTGCGCAAAGTTGATAGCATGGACACTGATATGCCCACGAAACTGCAGCATGCCATGATAGTCCAGGAAAGATCGAGTGAAGACCGTCTTGGGATTCACGAAAACAAGTTCCAGATCACTTGCATGAGAGCTGTTGATCTTGTTGCCGTCCACCCAACGGTACTTGTAGTGATGCAATGTTGCACAACTGAGATTGGAGCATTTCTTTGCATGTTGCTCCACAGGATGTACCCCATCGAGTCCATATAGGCGTGCTTCGATAACACGCTCTTTCCGAATAGAGGCACCACATTCCAAGCACGTCTGCAGGGGTGAGGATAGCACCAGTCTATCTGGACAATGTACACCCACTTTCATTGTGATTGAGGCTTGCGACGCAGGTCGTTTGCAAGGTCCTGACCCACGAAGGTCATAGGCTGCATGATGATCCAGAGCAACATCGTGGGTAAGCGTCTGAAGACGAAACCAAGACAGATTCTCCATGGAGGACACAATCTGAGACAGGATCTGGAAGGTGGTGTGCAAATGACGCCCGTTAGATTCTGAATCCACGACACATACTGTCGAGTCGCCCAGGAATCGGATGCCACTCCAATGTCCACCATCTGGAGCTGCTTGATGGACAATCAGGCTACCGTTGAGGGTATTCACCTCGCTCAAATCCACTTCCGATTCCTCCATGTAGATCATGCGGTGTGCGTCTTGCGGAGCGCGCTGCGAACTGTACCTCATGTGCTCGTTGAGTCGAATTCCTTAGCGGAGATATCACCTTCATCTTCCGTAACCTCCAAGAGGTCAGTGTCGCAGTCAGGCTGGAGCGCAGCAATCACGTAGTGCAAGCAAGATGAGGTTGGCCCTTGCAAGCTAGCCCGGCGGATACTCCAAAGTCTAGGATCCTTGCGAATCAACAGCCTTGCTATGCTTGACAGCTCCGTGCCGGAAGGCCACGACTTGATGGCCATGGGAATCACACTCTCTTCACATGCCCGACACGCTTCGACGACATCCAACTCTGCAGCAAGACTGTCGCATTCAACATAGCACCCATCGAAGAGCAGCATTTGCACAGAGTCTCCCATATGCTCTGACATGATATGCATGAGCTTCGCCTCCTCAAAAGACAGGAGAGCTGAGAGCCGACTTAACTCTGGATTAGGACGATCTTCATAAAGATCAGCGCGAATAAGCTCTACCTTGGCTTCCTCAACGGTACACTCCGAATACTGTGCCAGAGATTCTCTCCACTGTTTGTAGAACTGCACCACCTTATTCAGCATGGGGAACTTGTCCTCATCCCAAAGTTCAGACTCGCGCAGCTTCGAAACTAATAGACGAGGATGGCACGAAGGAGCGTCGACTTCGGCGCAGTGAGAGCCGAAGGCAATGAACCTTGCTTCACGCGTGAGCTTTTGACCAGAAGGTCCTCGCGACAACAAGCGTCCATAATGAGTTCGCTATTACGCCCGAGCGCACTGAGATCCTCGACGAGGGTTTGTTTTGTCGGATAATTTGTGCGTCATGGTGGAAGGCTGCCCCTGTCCACTTCTCCTGCGTGTGCAGCAAGTTTAAGGGATCGCCCCATTCCGTCCAAGACCCGTACTTGTCGATGCCGCCGTGATTGTCCATGGCCAACTGTAGTTTCGTCCAATCCAGAAGGAGCTCGTGGAAACAGCCATGATCCACTTGCTTCAAGAGGATCACGTCAGCGTTGTCCACGGCCTCGATAAGATAAGAGAGTTTAGTGCGCTTTCCTTTCGACGAGTATATGGCTCCTGGCAGAGCCTCAATCTTGTGGATGAGGTACTCTTTCAAGACTCGCTTCCAGGGCGTCTGCGAATGAGCAGCAATGACTAGTCTATTGAACTCATTCACATCATCCGTCTCGTCTCCAGGAGGCGGAGTATTCCCGCCCGCAAGGCGTGAAGCTAGCCACTTGGTATCACGAACAAGATCGGCATGAACACCAGCGTTGATCATTCTCAAAGACTCTGCTAACGACGTTTCCTGGAAGAACGGAATGCAGTATTCCCGTAGGAACAGGGCGGCCGTTATCTCATGTGATAGGAAAGCAGATAGTTCGTCCTGTGGAATCAACAGGAAGACGCCGTTGTCTGTGTCCACCTCATTGACATCACTGACGAGTTTCCCCTTCCCCATGCGAAGACAAACGATGCGTCTCTCCAGTTGCTGGCAGCATTTGTTGCGATCGCGAGCTTCCTCAATTGTGGGTATGTTGTCATAATTTAACTCCTGCACCTTCAAGCTCTCACCAAATTTGCGCTTAGTGGTGAAGCCGTAGTTGACCCGACAGTCGATGTCTTCATCAACTACGAATCGCTTCCATAGGTCGGCATGGAAGGAAGACTTATGATCCATCTCTTGGATGCGAACATTGGCCATGTTCCATGCCAACTCCGCAGATTTGCGGAATTCAGATCGGTCCAAGAAGACCCCACAATCCAATGTGGAGGAAGCAAGGTCCCCGAACAAGGTGCGATCCAATATTGCATTCCTTTACCATCGCCACCTTTGCCGATCTGGAAGATCATTTTGGAAGTGCATACTCGCTTGAAGGCTGCGTGGAGGAAGCACAACTTGATTTGGAATCCATGTCGTTCTTGTAATACAGAGACTCGAGGAAGAGACGAAGCCTGCTACGGAAGTTGTTGACATCAATGTTGGGGTTCTGTGCGATCACATGTTCATACAGGTAACGGTAGTTTCAGCTTCAAATAGCAATTCCGATCACGCGAGTTCGGAGCCACATCCCAATTCTCATCGAGGTACACGTCCGTGAAACAGACGCCTGTCGATCTAGGCATAGGTGTATCCCACTCCAAGAGGAACAACTTTGTCAGAGGCTTTGAGGAAATTTCGCTTTCCCATGTCTTCCGATATTGAGCGAGCATATCGGCAACACGGCGCGACCATTTCGCATGCCACGCCTTGTTTCCTGTAGCTTTGCGAAGATGATCACTGTTAGCCTTGGCGACGCCACATAGCTCTTTGATCACATTCACGGACTGTTGAAGAAGATGTCGAATCACATTGATCACTTCGGCGCCGGCGGCTTCCCAACTCCATTGGGACTCTCGCTCTGCCGCCGCCAATCTCTGGACTTGGACAAACAAGCCCTCCAAGGCCATCAGCAAGTCCCATGCATCGATGGACAAGTTGGTTCTGTGAAAGTGCTCAGGGATTCGGAGTGGCTTTGCAAAGGGAGAATTTTTGTTACAGCCCTTTGGGCCCGTGAAGGGCGATCCCGGAAACTGGCAGACAGGAGGGCACTGGGGAACTCTACAGAAGGCTGAAGAGGTGGTTTTGAATTTGGCATCTGAGAGCGAACCCAAGCACCGTCGTCGTACCGAAAAGCTTGTCGACAATGAGCCCTCCAGTTATGGCCATCAATCAACATAGCCAACATAAGCTTCTGTTTGCTAGACATGCAATAGTTTGCGGCATCCATGTCACAGACGTAGTTGGCAATGGAGATGAGTTTGCGGGTCTCCGGAGTGAAGTCTGGAAAGGAGTTACGACCCCACTGCATGTAGTGCTCGTACATGGCTGGCATTGTGATCGCGTTCGGGTTGACGGGTGCCGGCGCCAGAATATGTGGGGCAGGAGGGTCGATCTCCAGATCAGAGAAGGCGCGAAACCTCATCAGGACACAAAGTAACAATTACACATAGATATGCTCGGAACTGCGTAGCATTGCATGGGATATCCGCGTCTGAGACCCCAACAAATTTGCACCTCTGAGACGTTTCGCCGGACGAGGTGAAGGAGAAGACCCCGCCATGTGAGGATATTCCTCCTGCATGAGATGTTCCAACTGACTCTCCAAAGAATTGGACATGTCAGCACTGACGACAAGGGACGCACGGAGGAAGTTGTAGCTTGAAAGCTCGAGAAATGCTGAGGCATAAAAAGACAGCAAGGATGGAATGTCCATGCATAGGCTACGATACTACACGGACATGCCAGGTCGTTGGTATGCGGCAAGAGACTGAACTGAGTCGAAGACAAATGGAATGATGATCAGGAAGAAGATGGATGACCTTCCAGTAGCCAGAAAGCCATGATGCAGGAGGGCATCCTTCTTGAAGAATCACCTTCCTGCGAGAAAAAGACGTGCATATATACAATGCCGTATTACAGCCTTCCTATTGCTACTGTACATCTTCTTCCTCATCGTGAGCCCTGTACCTTGTCTTTATTGTTCCCTCAGTTCCCATTCTCTTGTTTCCTGTCTGTCCCCCTTGTCCCCCTTGTCCCCTTTGTCCCCCTTTGTCCCCCTTTGTCCCCTTTGTCCTCCTCTGTCCCCCTCTGTCCCCCTTTGTCCCTCTTTGTCCCCTGTCCTCGTCGTCCTCCTTCGTCTTACTTTGCTCACTTTGGTCTCTTTGTTCCAGCCTCTTGACTTTATCCTGCTTGTTTCCTTTGTTCCTCTCTTGTTCCGTGAGTTGTCTTCTCTTATGTATCTGGGTTCTTCTTCTGTCTCTCCTCGGCTTTATAAACTAGAGCATATAACCGTAATGTACACGTCGTCATACGCCTAGATTGCCGTCACAGTGCATACTGACCGAAAGATTTTTCCACCAATTGTTCGCAAGCGTAACTAGTTGCATCCATCATTATATGCACTCAACTCGGCCTCATCCCACATGAGACCAGGAGGCGGAAAAGTAGACTCGGGAAAGGCTACTGCGCTGCAGCGGTTGCGCTTCCAGTTTGGCTCTTCTCCTTTGGAGAACCAACCGTGCTGAGACCAAAAAGTATTAGACCAGGATTCGTTGCGTCCTTTAGACGACCAACGCCCCCCGCTCCAATACTTGGTCTTTGCGGCACGCGCGGCGATTTCCTCTCTCTCGGCTTTACGTGCTCTCTTTCTTGCGGCCTTCTCACTCTCCAGTCGCAACCGTTCTACACGAGTGCGCTCCAACTCGAGCTCCGTAGCTGTGGAACTCTTCTGTGGAGTCGACGGTTTAGTAGACTGACGGGATGCCTTTGATGAAGTAGGCCGCGTTCGGTTATGGGAAGATGTCGGCTGCCTCTGCGGTGGCTGCGGCTTCGGAGACTCGCTGGACTTCGGCTTCGGCGGGCAGGTGCAGCGATCCACCCCCCACTTCTGACATCCAGAGCGTTTCGTACGAACCATAGCGCGCGCGTGAGATAGGAACAAGATCGATAATAGGAAAAAACTGCGGCAAATATGTGTAAGCTTATGGTAACTGCAGTTTCGTATGTAGGGACGTGAACATATACGGATAAAAAAAGCCAAGCACCGCCAACGCTGAAGTTGAGGTCGCGACGTGAAACACCATTATGTGGGGTATATGTGAGGATAGAACAGCTCGGATACAAGAATTTGCAGGGAATGACAGGGGTTGCATGGGGGGGGGGCGCAAAAAAAGAAAAAAAACATTAAGTAGATAGATAGATTTTTTTTTTTGGCGCCCCTCTCCGGGGGTCCTTCTAGCTCGGCCTGAATATCCGTACGTGGAGTATCATATTATAATTGCGTACAGCAGCAAACACATAGCTCACAAGCTACAAACGCTCATACGAAAGACATACCTACAGGCATACAGTAGAGGATAACATTGTCAGCTTCTAGGTACGAAAGGCGTACCTAGAAGCATGCAATAGAGACGAACAAAGTCAACATCCCGAAAACGACTGAAACCTGCAACCTCGAAAACACGCGCTGCCAGGGCGTACCATACTGTATCTAAACAGCATTCTTTCCGAAGGCATGGTACAGGCACTCAAGCCTCTGCATCCTCAGGCCGATGCTCAGGAGGCGGTGGCAGCCTACCCCCCCGGCTTTACCCCGGAGGCGAGAGGGGAGTGGGGATGTTGACACTTCAGTCGGGACATGCTCCACACGCCAAGCTCTGTCTTGAAGTTCAAGGGGTCAAGGGCACGTGTGATACCTGGGCCTCCTAGACAGTAGCCGATTGAAAAATGCAATTCTCACCAATTCCAAAGAGTTCCCAAACTGAAGCTTCCAACGATGCTCTCACATCATCCTGGATATTCAAGGGTCGCTTGCGCGACTTGCAGGACCCGTATCAAAACAGCATTCTTTCCAAAGGCATGGTACATGCAGATCTCGTCACGCTGATGCTCAGGTGGCACCCGGCCTTCCTGGCAGCGCGGAGGCGAGAGTGCTGGAACTCTTTGGGAAAGGCTTGTGGGAAACACGGCTTTAGCGACGTGTAGTCATCGTGCGCTCACGCTGCGCAGGGCCTGGCCGATGCACCGCAGGCTCAGGAGCGTGCTGTGTCGCACTTCTTGGACCTGCCGGCAGCTGTGACACGCGAGGACTCCGTCGGGATGCTGCCAGGCTGGACACCAGAGGTGGGGTTTCTCAGAGTTTTTCACGTAGCTCATGTCACGGTACATATGGTACTCGGGGCCTTCTATGCACTCCATGGGCCTTCGCATCCACCCGGCAAAAATACGACAGTTTTCCCTGGGGCGTCGTCCAAGATGCAGCTTTGCTGGCCTATCGGGGTTGGGAGGCGTTTTGGAGGCAAAACCCCATCAAAAAAGTCTGGTTCTGGGCAGGGTACGGTCGAGGGTGTCCGGACCGGGGGACGGTGACTCGGTTTTGATTTTTTGAGGTATTTTGGGTGGCTCCATGCCCTCTGTGCAGCTATATAGAGCATCTCTGATCATCACCCCAGCGCCGGCATATGAAAAGCTGGGTTTGTCATGCTTCTGCTCCACACGTGCATCCGCCCAATTTGGAGCTTCCGTCTCCCCGACCAGGGTGCAAATAGATGCCAGCCAACCGCATTAACGATGCTTGACAGATTGTAGATGCCCCGCAGGCTGTATGACAGACCAGAAATATCAAGTGCTCTCTGGGACTTGGAGTATGGAAGGGTCCTACCGAGAATTCAGGGTATTTTGGGAAGACCACCATTGAGCACAGAGACACCAACAGCCCATGAAATACCAGACCCGGACCTGAGATGCGCTGGGCCAAGGGTGTGGTGGGGTGGCGTCAGGGCTAGAGGGGAGCGGCCTCAGCAGATTCAAGGTGAACGCGCTTTGGACTCCACTGCGAGCTGCGCAGACATGCGACCTCGTTGTACCAGCACGTTTGATACCTGTGCCTCCTAGCCGGAATCCGCAACTCCCACCAACTCCAAAGAACTCCCAAACTGAAGCTTCCAGCGATGCTCTCACATCATCCTGGATATTGAAGGGTCACTCGCACGAATATGCAAGACCCGTATCAAAACAGCATTCTTTCCAAAGGCATGGTACAGGCGCTCAAGCCTCTGCAGTTCTCCTCAATCAGATGCTCAGGTGGCGGTGGCAGCCTACCCTCCTGGCTTCACCCCCGAGGCGAGAGTGCTACCCTAAGCCTGAGCCCACGCAGCCTGGAACTCTTTTGGAAAGGCCGGAAAAGCAGCTGCAGCGACGTAGTCATTGTGCGTTCATGCTGCGCAGGGCTTCTCGGATGTTGACACCTCTACTTCTGTCGGGGCACACTACACATGCCAAGCACTGTCTTGTTCAAGGGGCCAGAGAGGTTTGCCACAGGTTCGCTGTCCAGCGCACGCATCACTGATAGTATGTCGAAGGTTCAAGGTGCGCACAAGCGCACTGAGTTGCGCTTGAAATGCTGTGTCAAGGAGCTGACGCGGGATGGTTGAAACTTGATTGTGGCCTCTGAACTCGTGCGCACACCAACCACCCAAATTTATTGAAGTAGATGACTCAGGGAGTCCTGGCACAAGGGGCACACCGACACGCAAGGCCATGCATGGCCATAGGTGGCCACACTTACAAAACACACACAACGCAGACTGCAAAGAAGGTACTCGCTAGCAGCAAGAGCTCCGCCAGTGAGTGAGCTTCCCCGCACTCGGAGGTGGCTCCGGGACTGGAGGAGGCGGGCGCAGGGGCTTTTCCACGGTTTCAGCAGCCGGATGCGACCCCCTGCCACCAACAAAGCGCCATGATGCCGCACGTCGCACGCGCGCCAGGCCGTCCTTCGCGTGCCGGCAGACATAGCGGTGGTGCCGTGGGACGAGGAGCGATCAGGGAAGTATAGGGAGGCAGGTCCCAGGTTGATTTACCATCTTGGACTTGGGGATGCCGCGGCAAAAGCCTTTGTGAGGCCTGGCAGCCTGAAGCCGGCGATCCCCTAGGACAACCGGGCCGCGTGCTCCGTGGAGGCCCTGCCAGGGTATAGCCGGTATGAGCGGTTTGCTGGCAGGTACCGCGGAGGCTCCAGATCACCTTGCCCAACTGGAGCAAGGCCAATCCCCAGCATCAGCGCACTACCATATAGATATGTGCCCGCAGTCTAGATATACACATATGGACATATATGTGTGTGTCTGTGTGTATGTTGTATACTGTGAGAACTTTATATTACGGTCGGTGTAATATCGGATGTTTGGCGGTGTAGCTCTCGGCATGTGCAGGTGTGGAAGAAGATGGTGCCGCATGCCAAGCTCTTCGAGCAAGCTCGGCTGATAGGCAAGTAGACTCTGATTGCGTGAAATGCGTCGGGATATCGTTCCTTTTGTTGTTCTTCTTTTTCCATACAGTAGTCCTACCATGCATGTTAATTAATAGCACATAATTTGCCCTTGGAGAGGTCCCGTCGGCCAGTCGCCGGTGTCTCCAGCACGCCTCTGGGCCGTCGGGGGAGGTGCCTAGCTCAGCCCTGTGCTGTGCACTCCACGCGCTTCATGCAGCCCGCCGCCTGAGGGCCGGGCGGACCCTGAACAAGCAGCTGCCTCCAAAGTGGGCGCTTCCAAAGTGAGGTGCTCGAAGGCCACACCCGCCGAACCGGGATAGTGCCGACATTCGTTTCACTGTTGCCTTCAATCGAGGACCGTGGAAGTCGATATGAATCTGCGGAGCTTGCCGAAGCGATCGATTTCCACTGCGTCCGGACACTTGAGTCGCTTACCAAGAGGGCTTAGTAACCACCATTGGCAGCTGGTTTGATACCAGAGCATGATCTTCTTCCGTGCCGGACATTTCTTCTCCGCCACAATCATCTTCGTGGGAGTTGGCATGCAGATCAGCATGCGTTGGATCAGCAGCTTCTCTCAGCCTCCTTGCAAAGCTGCCAGCGAAGCGTACTTGAGCTTGCTTGTGGGGATCTTTGGCTTGGTGACTGTGCCGCTCGACGGTTCATTGGACATGTGTTTCTTGCTGGTATCGGTGCTCTTCTCGCTGACATCGGTGAAGACCGGCGTGTCAATGTCGGCCGAAATGTTGGCAGCGGAAGAGGAAGTTCCGTGCAGACATGACGAGACTGTTCCCGACTTCTACAAGCGCAAGAGTCGCAAGAGCTTCGCGGCCCAGCGTAGCCTGCACGTGGTGGGCATCTTCCGATTGCGCGAAGTTGCATGCACCCTCGCAGTCTGCATCAGGTGCAGCAGCGTCGTGACGACGTGGAAGGCGTGCTACTGCGCTTCCAAAGTGAGGTGCTCGAAGTCTAGGCGGCTACACCCGCCAAACCGGGATAGTGCCAACATTCGCAGAAGCTCGGCAAGACTTTCAAGAAGTGACTGTCTCGAAGAAGCTGACTATAGATCAAAGTAGACTATAGATCAAAGTAGCGCGGCCACTCCGGAGACGCCGTTCGTGATTTAAGCTTTGAGCTGCCACCAAAATGGGCGCAGCTTGGGCGATCGAGTGACCTACACTGCCCGTGCATGGAAGTGCTGCAATGCGGACGCGAACTCAAGCGGCTGCTCGAAAGATGGTCCTTTTCTGGTGCATGTGAGTGCAGCTCATGTTGATGGAGGCCACTGGAATTCTGGAAAAGCCATCGGCTCTCAGACACGACTTTCAGAAGCCGACAAAATGCGTTTTCGTTGTCTTCAACGAAAGACGATGTCTTCAAAGCTGCGTGATGTCAGAATCAGAAAGTCGTCACTTGACAAGCCGTAATCAACTCACACCTCCGAGAAGAATCGCAGTAGAACCAGCCAGCATCAGCCAGGACTGACTAATTACATGGTTACGATAGCCACAGTCGTCGCAGTTGCGAGAGCAGCCCTAGACGCACGACCGACAGCACGTTGAAACAAGCAAAGTCCCCTGAGTTGTTCTTCCCAGCACAGAATGGATGGAAGTCGTCGACGGAGCCGGGCTCCAAGCAGTCCGAAAGGCGATTAAGCTCCGGAGAGTTAGATGTCGTCGTAGGTTCCACCCATCGTGCGGGGTCGCTTCGGCTTGGAACAACGGTGTGTGCGGGCCTCTGGAAATGGTTGTGACATTGTGAGACTCAATCGTGAGTATCACAAGGCATACAAGCACCCCGACTTGTATGACGAGGAGGCATGACAGAGAGCGAAGGGAGACTGCAACCTCTGGGCCCGTGGCCGGCGGCAGGTCCCAGAGATCGACTTGGAGACGGCGGTTGCGCAGCCTGAGCCGCGAGCCTGAGACATCCGCTTCGGATGTTGCGATCTCCTTCCGGGCAGCTGCTCTGAGGCTTGGCGCTGGCTGTGCCGCGTGGGCCTGAGAGAACTGCATGCCCGTCATGGCCTGAACCCTACTTCTGAACGCCGGGCTCGTCTTGAACCGCCACAGGTCCGGAGCTTTGTTCTGTTGGGGGACCAGCCAATTAGACACGTTTGTTGCCAAGCAAAGAGGGCCCCCAGACATTCAAGACACGTTGGGACTTGTGTCTCTGGGCTCCGCGTTCGGCCAGGAATGCCGGGAAATCCACGATGTTGCACAGCTTCTGCCGCAACGGCGGCTTGCCTGAAGCAAAGCCCGCGAGACGCGACGCGAGACGCGACGCGAGCGACGCGAGCCATCACGGCCTTCGCGCCTTCGCCTTCCGATGGCCGAGGCGACGCTGGCTTCATGCAGCTGTGCGGGCCTCGCGGGTCATCACAGCCCTTCTTGCAGAAGCTTAAGCCTTTCATGAATTAAAAACATCTTTCTTTGAACTGCTTTGTGGTTCGTGCAAGCTTTCGTTGAGCCCCAGACCGTTCGCACTCATTCTGCGGATGCCTGCGCTCGAAGGGTCAGAGGCTTTTCCAAAAAGCAGTGAGACGGTGGGCAAAGCTTGAGCTCAATCTTCTCGACATGCCGTGAGATAGCAAGATACAGAAGATACATGTCATTCGTGGGTTTTGGGGCTGAGGTCTTCGCTGCTTCCGATCCTCTCCAGTCCCTCCCCGAGCCTTTGGCCTTTCGAGCCTAAGGGCCCGCGTTGCTCCCCTGCGAGGCTCCTTCCTGAACACTCGCATGGTGCCCGAGAGCTGGCTACAGGGACAGGCCAGGGCCAGAGCAGGGTGTGTGGAGGGAGAGCGGATCCGAGTGAAGCGGGATGCCACGCTGTGGGACAGGACGACATCAACCAGCTGAGCCTTGTGAGGCGCGGGCCCTGTGACGGAGAGCCCGACCGGTCCTGTTGTTTGCTGCCAGGGACGAGCTGCCTTTCATGGACACCGACATTGCGCGAGGTCTCGTAATGCCGACGGCCCAGATCCAATCAAGCTATCTTTAGTCTGCCGTGCCTCCGGCTCGACAGGCTAAGTGTGGAGAACTTCGCTTTCTTCGCCCAAGAGTCAAGGTCCCAGGAAGCACGGGGAGGAAATACAGGGGTCCTGCGTGTCGCGCGGAGCATGTTGAGCAGGTTTGGCTTGTGGGACCCCAGCCGCATGGAGGAGGCGCCCTGAGCTTTGAGACGTTACGTCTTCCTTCGACTCGTGCGTTTGCCGCTCCTTCCCACCATCGACGCCGGGTTGAAAGCGTGGGAATGTCGTCATTGAGCAGTGGGCACGGGCCCGATCAGATGACGGTCACCCTGTAAAATTTATCTCATGGCACCGGCAAGGTTTCAGCTCTCCCTTCCGGAAAGGTTTGAGTCGCTGTGAACTGCGCGGCTGTACGGTGTGTTTGGTTCCGTTGCCAGTTTTGCGACTGAGTGATTAGTTCAGGCACCAGTCCACAACGCAAGCAAGCACCCTGGAACGCCACTTGTGCAAGAGAGGCATGGTGACAGATTGTCAACTACTCCTAGCGCTGCCGACATGGGGTGTCACGTGGAGGGGTACTGCAACCATGGACGTCACTTGCGAGACTGAGTCTTTAATCACTGTTGTTTGTAGGTAGGTTAGTTACTCTTTTGATGGGGACCAAGAGGGCTATGGGTTTCAGGCCTAGTGGCTAGTGACTATAATTAGTCTATTCAATCCAACGAATAAAAAAAAGGGCACTGCGGGAGAGGAGAAGACCAAGACTAGAGCAGAGAGGCACGAGACAGGTAGCGAGTAGTGTATGATCCACCCTCGGAGCTCAGAGCCTTCCTTCAGCAGGCCCCTGAGTTCATGAAGTTCGAGCCGCAGGTGGGAGGATTCAACCTTCGGCAGCTCGAGATGCTCAGCCATGCTGCTGCCTATAGCTTGGGAGAAGGTGCGCTTCGTGACCTTGCAGTTTACGGAGCTGGGTGGAGACCACCTGGACCGAGCTGTCTCAGTTGGTGCCACGGACCGGGAGGCGCCAAAAGACCCCGATTTCCAGGACCGGCTCCTTCTCTTCTTGCGTGGCGACTTGGCCACGGCTCGGGCCTCAGCTTCTGTGCCCGGCTCCTTCATTACTTGATGGCCGCGAGAGACCGTTCGAGCATGACCAGCACAGGATCTCTGATGATGGTGACGCCATCTTCACCGTCATCAGTCATCGGCATCATCAGCATCCTTTGCTCGTCAGCATCAGAATCAAACAGCTTCATCGCCCTCCTCCTCCTCCTCCTCCTCCTCAGCGGCAGCCGCAGCCGCAGCAACGTCACAAGCACCGACACCACATCACAACCAGGTCTCCCCTCCACCGCCGACCGCCCCACAGCGGCAGCGGCAGCGCGTTTTCGCGCGTCGCATCGCTGAGGTCCGGGCAGCCGAGCCCAGGGCCCTGGAGTCTGAGGCCGAGGAGGCGGAGTTCAGCATAGGGTTTTAATGGGGCGTGGTGGGGCTGGTGCCCTGTTTAAATGCAACCCCCCCCCTTTCCACACTTTAGGCTGCAAGGGTTTTTTTGGAGGGAGGGGGGTGGTCCAGCGCAGGGTATTTTACAAAAAGATGGTTTGAGATCCCTTCTTGGCACTTTTGGCGGCCAGGGCTTCTGGGCCGATATGCACGAGGTGCTCTCCGCTTCCTTGAAGCTTCTCCAGGCGGGCTTCGAGAATCTCAAGCTCTCTGGTGACGTCACATGCGCCAGCTGGGTGGCCACGTTGTTGCTCCCAAAACCTCATCGAATTAAGTGACTGAATGGCAGTGCTGTTTTGTCACCAATGCTCGCCAACGTGCGAAGCTTTCAGGATGGATCTCTATCTTACATAGGGTCATGCAGCCTTTGCACATGTCCATTCCATCGAACACCCCGAATACTTGTCTTTCTAAGCTTCTGGAACTGATGTCTACAATCTTGCAGATCAGATGGGAGGGCTCCACTGCACTGCCTTTAGAGAAACACCTGGTGCGCATAGCCGCATAGTGGAGGCCTCCTCAAACTAGTGCTGTAACTCCCTAAGCCCATTTATAACCCATGCACGCGCCCTGAGCTCCTAAGTCCTAAACCTGAAGCCCTCAACCCTACATACCGCCTCGACGAACCCCGAGCCCTTCATGGCCAGGAGACGACCCGCACGGCTTATTTCATCAACTGCCGGCACCTTGGCTTGAAGAGCCCACCCGACGGGCCGGGCCCATGCATCATGCAGCGTTTGCTGAATGTGACCTATTATATATTATGTATATGATATGTATGGAACAATGCATATGTATATGTAAATACACAGAGGTATATATATATATATATATATATATACATATAAATATAAATAATATATATATATATATATATATATATATATATATACGGATATTATACATGGCAGCAATGTGTCTGCCAGTCTCGCAGTTTGTAGTGCTCACTCGGTATATCGTTCTTCCTGTCCGCGAATCATCGTCTGCCAGCGGTTCTTGGCTACGAGGCGCCGTGCTCTTCCCCGGAGGACAGCTCTCCCCCGCGGCTCTGAAGCAAACGCTGCGCAAGCTCCACTTCCTGGCCGGGGAGCTTAAAGCTTGGGCTTGAGGAGTGTTTAGGCCTTTTAGGTTCCAGGTTTAGAGCGTAGGGTAGTTGGTTTTTGGATGCGATGAGGCTGACAGCCATGGAGTCGGAGCATATTCTGCCTAGTGCGGGGCGGGAATGTCATGGTCATAGAACGGAGTGAGGGAATGGCTGCCTCCGAACAGCCAGATCCAGACTTTGCTCCCACTGTAGCATCCGTGTCTCTTTCGGAGTTTCTTCTGTTTCCTTGATGTGGCCCAAGTGCTGACACTGCGGCAATGTTGTTTTCAGCCCGCAAACCTCAGCAGGGGCGCTGCATTCCCTACGTTTTCACTCATGGCTCCAATGGAGTGTAGAAATAACAGGAGTTGCCTTCCCTGATCGCCGAGGACGATGCACTGGGCGGTTCAGGAGGCGGAGAAATCCTCTTCTATTGCCGGCCCCTCAGCCACCAGAGGAGACTCAGACCCTTGAAGGCTTTCGTGCCTTTGAGTTTGGGGTTGTGGCGATCCTGCAAAATCCAGCAGCGAGGCAGAGCAGCGATGATTGCATGCCTGGCAAGGAACTACTACTTTCGTTTCAATTTGTTGGGGCCTTTATCTCAGATCGAAACATGATGTCTTCGTTTGTGAGCCGAGAAGCGTTTCATTGCGTCTTGCTTTCGGTTCAATTTCTGGGGGCCTTTATCTTTCCATTTCTTGTGGCCCTTCATCTCATCTCTAACCACGATGTCTTCGTTTGTCAGCCAAAAAAGCGTTTAGATGCGTCTCACTTTACTTTCAATTTCTTGGGGCTCTTACCACGATGTCGTCGGTTGTGAGGCGAAAAGCGTTTAATTGCGTCGTACACCATCTCAGCTCTAACCATGGTTTGTCCTTTTCTTAGCCGCAAAGCATCTATTGCGTCGCACTCTCTTCTCAATTTCTTGGGGCCTCTATCTCAGCTCTACATCATGATTTCTTCCTTTTTGATCCGAAGCACGGTTAATGGCGTCATACTTTCGTCTCAATTTCTTGGGGCCTTTATCTTGACTCTAGTCATGTTTCCAGTTTCTGAACCGAAAAAACATTTGGTTCCATCTTACTTTCGTTTCAAGTTCTTGGGATCTCTCTCTGTCAGCTCTCTAGCCATGATTTCTTCTTTCCTGTGCCGAACAGCGTTTGATTCAGCTCACTTTCATTGTAACTTGTGGGGCCTCTACCTGACCCTGTCATTGCTTTAATTATGCGCCGAACAGCTTTCAATTGTGTTTTACGTTCGTTTCAATTTCTTGAGGCCTCTGTCTCAGCGCCAACCATGATTTCTTGTAGTCTGAGCTGAAAAGTGCCGAATCGTGTCTTACTTTCGTTTCAGTTTCTTGGGCCCCAATCTCAGCTCTGACTCTAGCCGTGATTGCATTTTTCTGAGCTAGCGTTTAGTTGAGTTTCACTTTGTGCACAGAGTGCATAGTCTGGCACACATCGAAAGCACAAGCTTACGGGATCTTGCCATCACGACAAATAGCCTTGTTTCGGGCGTTGCCAACACTCCAGCGAAATGACATCATTTACTATATGAAACTAAAGTACAGGTAGCAGTAGCAGCAGTAGCAGTAGCCGTGGCAGTAGCAGTAGCAGTAGTAGTACATAGTAATAGTAGCAGTAGCAGTAGCAGTAGCAGCAGTAGTCGTAGTAGTAGTAGTAGTAGTAGTGGTAGTAGTAGTAGTAGTAGTAGTAGCAGTAGTAGTAGTAGTGGTGGTGGTTAGTACGCTTGTTCTTATGATCACCATTAACTGTGTCATCGCTGTTGCCAGCATTATCATCCAAGATTAATGCCACTATTATGACTATGACCAATATTCCTATTCTCTCAATTATTTTTCATTCAGTATTATGATTACAGATGATTACCATTATTCTTATTCTTTCCGTTCTTTTCATTCTGGCCCAGGCTCACGGGTTGCCTCCGTGGACCTTTCGGCCTTTGACGCGTCCAGGCGGCCTCGGTCCATGGGTTTCATCAACAGGACATGCTTGGTGCTCTAGAAACAAGAATTAGATAAGTAAGTAAACCTACTAATGCATAACACATACAGAACATTTAGTAAACATGAATGTATGTTTAGACAAGTTTAAATTTTAGGCATATAGACAGGTAGGGGTACATATGCATGTGCATACGCATTTGCACATACACCTGCATGTGCAAGGACATATACAGGTACATAATCGACATATATGTATATGCATATGCATATATGTATAAACACACATGGCAACACACACACACACACATCGAGAAGTGGCCCTTTTCACTCTTCCCTCTCCGATCCGGCGATGAATCGACCCTGACGCCACGATTTGGAGAAGCCCCGCAGCCCAACACTGGACCAAAGTTAATGTAGATACCCTGGTACACTATAGACATCTATAGACACATGATATGTAGAGCATAGATGCATAGCATTGCAGAGGAGTATCTTGGATTAACAGAGAGATGGCTCTCCTTGCGCTCTACGCCAGAAGCCGCAGAGCCGCCCCACAGGTGCTGGGCCGATGCCAGGCGAACAGCCGCCGCCTTTGCAGAGGAGCTTTGGACAGGGTCTATGATGGGGGGTTTATAGGGCTTACGGTTTGGGGTTTAGGGTTTCGGGTTTGGGGTTCCGTGTTTCGGGTTTGGGGTTCAGTGTTTCGGGTTTGGGGTTTAGTGTTTAGCGTCTAGTGTGCACGCGCGGTGCGTGCACTTCTAAGAATGGGGGCGCACCCAGTCATCGCGCGCTTGGGCCAGCATGTAGTCCCGCCCCAATCACCCCAACTATTCTCAATTATGGGGTTTAGGCTTCACCCCCCATGCAAACCCCTATGAAAGGGGGCTTTCTTGGAGCCTCGAGCGCCCATGTAAATTAATTGGTCAGCGGCACTCTCGGCAGTTTAGGGTTTAGGGCGTCTTCTTGCGCAGTGGCCGATCGTCCATGCTAGATGGCGCCAGCTCATAGTAGAGTTTGTGGTGGAATATCTGGCGTCAAGCGAGCTTCTGTATCCGGAAGGTCGTTTTACCCGCCCGCTGTGATGACATCACGGGCAACCACCGAAGCCATTAACCTGTCGGAGATATGACCGAGTTCCGGTCGAGAGCTCCTCTCTAGGATGAGCATGGCCGTCCGTGGCTCAAACGAGGAACTAGCAGGGAGAGGTCCTAAGACGCCACCACAAAGAACCCAATGCACCGCGAACCTAGTTCTGCTACCAATAACAAACCAAGACCCAACAGGGCAGCCACACAACCAACCAAACTCCACTAAGAGCCCTCCCCCCTTTACGGCCTCGTGGTGAAAGCCGGCGGCAGCGCGACTTTTCAGCTCCGAACCATGAGCCTCCGGCGGGTGATCGACTTGTGATCGAGCTTGGTTTGACATTTAGGGTTTAGGGATTGGGGACGGTATAGGGTTTAGGGTTTCGTGTGATGAAGTGCCTATAGGTTCTGCAAGGTCTAAGGTTTAGTGTAATTGGTGCTCAGGTATGTAAGTTTTAGGGCTTGGCGTCGTTTAGGGCCTAGGGTTTAGTGATTGAGGTTTTGTGGGATTACCTCGCTGGGGTTTTTGGGGCTCAGCAAGAGCGTTCTTGTGCAAGAGCAGGAGATCGGAAAAGGCTTCCTGACCTGCTCGGAGCTCTTGGAGGGTCGTGCCGAGGCCCCCAGCCAGGACCGGGAGGGCGGACCACTGCATCCCGAACTGATCCAGGACACGGGCTTGGACCTCAGCGTCTTAGCGGAGGTCGCAGGCGAGCCGGGACCGGAGACTTTGGAGCAGTTGTTTTTGTGACCTGGAGCCAGGCACCGCCGCAGCGGAGGAGTGGCAGCAGCAGGAGGACTGCCGAGGTGTTGTGATCGAGTGCGGTCGACCCCGGGTGCTAATTAGTCGCCTGCAAGGAGCGCGCGGCGCCACTGCTGCAGTTCCTGCGGCAAATGCTCCTCCAGCTGATGCAGGGGTCGCCTGCCCAGAACTTCAGCTTGACGGGCCCTGACAAGCGCGGTGTGCTGCGGCTTGTGAGGCTCAACTTTCGCCTGCGCATCGTGGCCGTCACTTGGGTGCGGAACTATGCGGACCACCCCGGCGACAGCCATGGCGATGGCAGGAGAAAGAGCTCGGTTCAGATGCCAGCTATAGCCGATGAAGTCTTTGACTCGCCAGTAGCCGGACGCTTTGTGCGGCCTCTGTGGCACGTCGCTGAGAGCTGGGACTGCTGGGCCGGCTGGGGCAGTGCAAGTATTCAGTCCCAGCTGTTGCGAGAGGTCCGTAATGTGGCGACCCTCCTGCAGCGATGCAGCGCCTCGGCAGAAGCATCGAGCGCGTTGGCAAGTGCAAGTGATGATGAGGAGGATGACGAGCAGGATGAGGTTGTTCAGATGTTTCATTTGAATGTCTGTGTCTCTCCGCATCAGTACTCTGGCCGTGAATGCACCATGATGCCTAGCTTCTGCAGAGGGTTATCACCATGAAGATGATGATGATGATGATTCTTACTGATACTGGACTGGCACTGCCGTTGTTAGTATTCCGAGCCCCCGCAAGCGAAGGCTGTCTTGGATCCTCACCGGATGCGTCCGACACCCGGGCCCGCCTTGGCACTTTGGAGTCGATCAAGCCGGCCGTATATAGACAGAAGACAGGTATATAGGAGGTATGTGTGTGTGTATATATATATATATATCTATATATCCGCACACATTGAGTCTATGTGGTGTATACATGTACATGTACACATATGCACATGCATATACACATGTACGCATGCACACATAAACATCCATCCATCCATACAGACATGCACATACACCACACACATATGCATGCAAGCAAGCAAACAAGCATCCATCCATCCATCGATCCATCCATGCGTGCATATTCACACATATGTCCAAAGGTACTTGTATATTTTCTGTTCTTGAATGTGTGCTCTCATATTATGTACATATGCGCCATATTGCCGGTATCACCCCAAGATAGAAGTACGTAGAAAAGCTTGTCGCGTTGGGTGTATATATATATATATATGGTCACCCCCCCCCCGTTGACAGACCATGCCCTTTCAACTCAGTCGTAGTGCATGGTCTGTGATCGGGGGGAGGGGGCACTCAGCTTTCAAAAGCTCAATTCCAAAATTTCCAAAATTCCCTCCCCTAACTTTCCAGATTTCCAAAATTTCAGAAATTTTCCGAAATTTCCGAAATTTGCGAAGTTTCCAAAATTTCCAAAAAGTCCGCCCTTATGTTTTGGAAGAATCCTGTCCACTAGGTCGGGCCGTTTTGGAAATTTTGGAAATTTCGGAAATTTCGGAAATTTTGGAAATTTTGGCAATTTCTGAAATTTCGGAAATTTTGGAAAATTTTGGAAATTTTGTTAATTTTGGAATTTTTGGAAATTTTGGAATTTTGGATATTTTGGAATCTCTGGACCTTGGAACTGATTCTCAGCAGGGCTGATTGTGACCCATCCGATGACAGACCATGCGCTACGACTTACTTGCAAAGGCAAGGGCTGTCAATACTCGTGCCCATATTTAGACTCTCTCTATCTATCTGTCTATCTATATATACATATATGTATTGATACCCCTACATATAGCCATTGCTAATACTGACATTGATCATTTGTTGAATGCTCTAGCTAATACCAGCATTACTACTAATATTACACGTCTATAAAAGCTTAGTACGAATATGCATAACACAAATACTAATATTGATTAGTCCTGCTATTAGTAATCCTACGCATATCAAAAGCCATTTTCATATTGATAATAGTGTATATTCATACCAATACTAACACACACCTGTATGTACTAATGTACATAAATATGCATACCACTATATTAAAATACAAATCCTTTAACTCACTTATGTATTCAACTGTTAGAATTTCACGTGATCAAGAGCAATAATAATACAAACATTCTTGCGAATGTAGATCATCAATAATATTATAGTACTAACGCTAACACTACTGCTAATACTTAACACAAAATCTATACTAACATCAATATTTACATAGCTATTGATACTCCTACGAATACGAATACGTAAACTCTTGTGCGTTAACAGTAGTGCTATCACCAACACTAATACGGACTTTGATAATCTGCTGAATATTCAAGAATGCCACTAGTATAACCAGCATGAACACTCATATTATGGCTAATACGAGTATACATAGTCCTAATTCTAATAGTATTGACACTAATACTCCTACGAATACCAATAGTATATTCATATTGATATGAAAACTAATATCATTACTAATAGACACCTGCATATACTAATGTACGTAAAATACATACCACTATCGTAAGAAACAGATATATACATCAGTGCATTCATGTATTAATGCTTTGGCATAGGCATATACCCATATACCAATGTAACAATATACTTCTCGTCGTTGTATGAATATACTACACGAATATGTGACTATACTCATATACGACTACTGCACTATGCAAGAATACCGACATGACAAGTTCGTATACTAATATGCCAACATACTGATATACTTATAAATGATTAGATAAAACAGTAATATAATACACATACTCGTATACTAATATGCTAACGTACGAATATACTGGTATGTCAATATACTAGTAAGCTAATACAGCAATATAGTAGTGTATTCATGCACCAGTTGTACTAACATGTAAAATATACTAGTATACAAGTATGCAAATATTTTACTGTTCGAATACAACGATGTATTGATATACTAATCTGCCAATATACGAGACTATCAATATACTAACTTATCAAAACTAACTAGTTCTAATATTGATACTAATACCAGCACTTCTGCGAATATAAGCTGCTGTTAAACCCAGCATTAAGACTGATACTGATACTACCCGGAGCAGTGGTGCTGTATTACTGACATTGACACTGGCACTAGCGCAAACTCTAACACGAACATGAGCACTAACACTAATTTATAGTTGGCAATATTGATATGTATACTTACAGCAGACAATAGTACTAATATTAAAAATAATACTCACCCTGATACCGATACTACCACAAGACTATTACGTAACTCATGTGCCGCACGTCTGGTGCTATACTATGTACCTCATGTAAAGGCTTTGCTTCATAGAATATCGTCGTGCACGGTGTTTTTTAGACCCGCGGTCTGTCAACGGGGGGGAGTGAGTATATATATATATATATATATGTATATGCACATACATGATGATTCTTCGATGTGTATCCACCGACGGGTTCCAGGCGGATTAAGCACATGCTGCAATACACGAGTATTATTTTTATGTATAAACGTAATCAAACTTTCCACATGTGCAATGCTTTCAGTATTGCGGAAGACAGCTCGGCAGATGCACAGTATGTACAAGCATATAATCAGCACGACATGTTCTACAGTTAGGCGAATATGTAGGTATGTCAGTTTACGGTTGTTGTTGCAACTCTGTTGATGTTTGCTCGTAAAATGCAGTGTGGATTCTATATTTCCAAATGATGAGTTGTTTTAATGTTGAGTTGTGTATACACCTCCGATGCAGACTCATTCTGACCGCTTTTAGTGTATATGTTACTGAAACAGCAGACCAAATCCATATGCTTGTACGGCAAAGCCAGCAAAGTAAGTAATACTAACACGCTACAGAAACGAAATCGAATACACGGCCCGGTCAAGAGGTGGCAAAATATGAACACATCAACTATCCTTGAAGCAGTGTCACGCTTTTAGGGTTCTAGCACGAATCGAGGTCCAACTATGTTGTTTGTTGCAACATGATGTCTGAACCTGGCCCCGCGTTTTAGGGTTTGGGGTTTGTGCATTCGAACATGGCCTTGGTATTTTCTGAGCTGTGGGGATTCGCTGTGGAACTGAAATGGCCGGGGTGCAGATGATCATTGATCAAAGTTGCACACATATATAGTGTGGCACTGTAAACGTCTGAATATGCCGTGCACTGTTATGGCACACTGTGTACTATAGCTGCACACTACTTGCTAACTCTTGAAGCCAGGACGCGGCACCTGTCTCTGTACAGATGAACGGAAAGGCGTCAGGTGTGGAGCATACGTACTATCAATGCCATACTCGCGCAGTGCTCTAATAGAAGGCGTAAGGTGGTCTGATGAACAAAGTGTCCGAGCTTCATTGAATTGGAGGGCAAGGTCTTTGAGATTTGCAAGTAGCAGGATCCCTCTTCAAACAAGGTTGCGGGCTTGACAAAAGAAAGACAAGAGCACATCTGGTGCATCGGCTCTACCGCAATGCTGTTGAGCTCCAGGATCCAAAGATTTCAACATACCTATATCAGCCCTGCATAGAGGCTGTTGCAAATCGGGGGCTTCAGATCCCATCCTCGGAGTAAGGTAATTTCGAATTGCTTTAGCTTCGTTAGCCATAGCTGTTAAGACATAAGTGCGAAAAGCTCCGGAGCAGACCGCCTAAATGACTATAACTTAGAAGGCCCCCTTCAGACCCTAAACCCCCAACCCAAGGACCCTAAACCCTGAACCCTAAACCCTATCAACCCTAAACCGGGCTGGTCGAGTGCATGAAGCTGTCGGATGCAGGCAGAAGGCTACGAAGAAAGGTGTTCATGTTTCATGTAGTTTCTTTGTCGCGACATGCTTTTGCTTGCAGGCAGAATCAGCATCAAAATCATCATCGAGCTCCTCGAGGGGTAGGAAGTAGAAGGGCGGGCCCGAGTCTTTACCCTACGAGGGCTCCAAAGAACACGCAACAAATGGCCAACCCAGGAGAAAAAGGGAACACTGTAGTACGTCAAAGTAGCGCCGACAACGCGCATTAAGATTTGCTTTGGTAGGAATTAGGAGGCAGGTGCAGTCGCTTGCACTAGTATCTGCTGTCGCGTGGTTTCGAACTTATATATCACGGCTGCATGAAGTCTCTCCGGTGCTCTTGCGCAACATCAGTCCGCTCCGTTGTGAAGCCGATTTCTTGGCTGTTGAGCTTGTTCGATGTCTCTGTGCTTGTGTGCGGACATCAACGCGCGACGGGCAGCAGCTGCCGCCCGCGCTGAGTGGCTGAAGGTCCTTTCCAATTCATTGAGCAATGTGCAGTCTTCGCAATGCTTTTTTGCAGGACCAGCAGAGACTCTATCTGAGGGGAAGCATGGAAGTACGGTGATGTGGGGCGGGCTTCGCTTCAAAACGGGTTGGTGCACGTGCTCTGGTTTTGGCAGGATGAAAAGTTTGCGGTATTTCTTGCTTGGGCAGAATATGCCAAGTTTCAGAAGAAGCTGGACACCGCCATCCCCAAACCGCCGCCGCGAGTGGCAATGACACCCATTGCGCGGGCCTTGGGAAAACATGTCTGAAATTTGTGGCACGCCATTTTATGTGCTTAGGCTATGGTGAAGCGGACCCAGAGTGCAACTGATGTTGTTAATCTGGGAAAAGCTTCGAGCAACAACGCAGGGCCAAAGCTCCGCGCTTCCTGCGTGCCGGTCATTGCAGGGGCATTCAGAGTCAAGGGATCCAAGAATGCCTAAACAAGAGACAAAAATACTATGAAGGCGAGGGCAGCGATACTCAAAAATGAACGTTAGGAGAGCGAGGGCACTTCAGGCTGATGACGCCGGAGCTGACCCCATCAACCGCCGGCCTGCCAACACTAGCTGGGATGCGGCTGCCGCGTTTGCTCTTGCTGGCTGCTGCTGTGTCTCCGGCAATCGCCGGATTTCAATCCGGCCACGCCGCTCCTGTCATCAGTGTTTGCACCGAGCCTTGCGGCGCATCCAATTGCTTTGGAGCCCAACACGGAGTTCGTCTCACATTCTATCCTCCATGGCTGCACGCAGGGGCCAAAGAACAATACCAGGTCGCCCCCACAATCGAGGAAACGAATCCAGGGCCGCCAGACGCAGGGAAAAACGAAGTCCGTCCAATGCAGAGGCCCTGCCCGCATGAGGCAAAGCGGAGCCAACAAGAAATTGAAAGTCAAACCCAAAATGGAGGATGACACAGACGCCGAAATGATTGAAACAAAGCAAACCGAAGCAATCAAACAACCAGGACACAGGCGACCGCGTGCGACAAAACAAATGGGGGGGCCATAAGTATAATATACCGTCAAAGCCTTGCTGGTGATTTTGAGGTTCCGGGACTTTGCCTTGGTGTTGCCCTGCTTTCTGCCGGCTTTTCAGCCAGGGCCGTCAAAGACTTGGCCACAGATTTACGCGCGCGCCTGGCTGACACTCTGGATTATAAGACCTGAGGCGCGCTCTCGGAAACGGAGGTCCTGTTGCGTCTATTCTCGGCCTCATGAAGGGAGCAGACGTTATCATAAAGTCTGCAGCAATGTTATGTCCGGTGATGTGCCGCTTGCCTGAGCAGCTTCACGGAAGTTGGCTTGCGAGGCAAGCAGGCAAGTGGGCAAAGGCACTTTTGAACCCCGTTCGATCTTCAACCGTAACCTTCATGCCCTGCGCGCCATGGGGAGCACCGACTGGGAAGCGGTGAGGCGACTTCCCGTTAGCGCGGGTTTCATGGCTTACACGGTTTTGGGCGTTCGCCGGAGAACGTGCAGCCGTTTCTTGCTGCCATAGCTATGTTGTTCTGCTCGTCGCAAGTCACAGCGTGGCATCTGGCATCTTCTTGGGGTGTGCTTGATGCAGCTTGTGTTGATGCTCACGTGTTTCCTGCTCGTTGCACATATGTCTTCATGTGCACAGTTGAACAGTTGTTCCTCGTGTTTCGTTGGGAAGTCCTGTCAGCTAGTTGGCAGTTCTCTACCAATGTTCCAGGCTTCAAAACAGGCGTGGTTCTAAACTTCCTCCGCGGCCTTCTCAGTAGAAGTCACGGGCGGGCTGGAGCTTTTCTCTTTGCCCAGATATTCCAGATATTCAGATAAAATATGTGCTCGCGTGTGTAAGATAGATTGTGCAACGAGAAATTCCATTTTCCGGGGAGTTTTGGCGCTTTGCCAGACGCGGCTATTTGAGAAAATGAAAAAACCTTAAGCCCTACGCTGACCTTAAACCTTGAGCCCCACCTTAATTGGGAAGAACCGTAGGCCCCAAAGTTGAAGAGCTCATGACCGGTGGTTTTCTTGTCAGTCACGTAGCCAAAGTGTAAGGGCACAGCGGATCTTTGCAGCTTTGTCGAACTTCAACGAGGCGTTGTTTTTGTATGTTTTTGTGGGTAGCAAAAAGTAGGCATGGTGATCTTCAAAAAAAATGTCGTAATTTTGGGAGGCGCAACCCTTTGCACAGTTTTTGGAAGCATTCTACGTTAAATGGTAACGAAATATGTGCGAAACGAATCCTTGATTCTGCGATGGCCGAATATGTGCAGAATCATTACACTTTCATGCCTTCAATTTTTCTTTCCGGAAATTTCAAGTGCCGAACATGTCGGAATAATTTGCAGAAAAACCAAAACACGCTCCAAAGGCTTGAAAAAGCCAAAAATGCAGTCGGACACATTCCAAGCATGCTCCAACATGCATAAACGGCTCCAAAGCATACACTCAGACTGGTCGCCCAAGTGGCGGAAGTGGTGCTCCGCTGTGCTGCAACGGCCGGTGCCTCAACAGAGAGGAAAGAAAAAAGAACCCTTTTAAAACCCGACACTTTAACTTCTTCACTCCCCCAGACCTCATCCCGGAAACCCCGAAATTTCGGGGCGAGGTGCGGCGCGTCGAGGGGCACGTGGTCCACGGCTGTTGGGTGTGGCACCTGGCAATGCTCATCTCAACCTGTTTTCCTGCAGACGGTTTGAAAGGCACAAGCATAGACATGCTCCGCTGCTCCGTGAACGATAGCGGCCGTTTTGTAAGTTCCGCTTCAGGTGACTCGGGCAGACCTGGCAGAGCACCTGGAGGATTGCGAAGCAGAGCAGTCCACCGTGCCTCTTCCCGAGGCCCGGATTTGAGAGGGTGCTGGAGCAGCGTAGACGAGATATTTGCAAGTGATGTTTCGTAGAACATCATGTCGTGGCCGCTTTCGAGATTCGATGCTTCAGTGCCGGGGTTTGAGGCAAGGTGGAGTCCTCATCAATGGACTACCTTCTGCAAGAATTGGGTTGTTCTTTCTTGTCTCAACGGTACATGCTGCGGAGCCATGACAAGATTGAAGTTTGGTCCCCCATCGGAGCCAAAGTCTGCTGCGCCAAAGCCCCAAAGTCGGAAACCCTAGATCCTAAACCTTAACACCGAAAACCTGGAATCCTAAAAACTTCGAAGGCCGCAGTCCTCGCCGCTTGGCCACGGGCCACCCGGGCTCTTCTCGACCTGGGCCTCGCTGCCGCTCCCGCGCAGGGCTTGCCCAAGGCGCGGAGTTGGCTTTCTCCGGGGCTTCCTGTCTTGTCCTGCATGGTCCCATCGGCACCATACTCGAAAAAGCACAGGCCAGTACTGATTACTGATGGTTTCGCACTAGGTGGCCTTGGAACTGTGCAGAGCTCGCCCAGCGGGGCTCCCAGATGCGTGCGGTGCGCGAGCCAAGGGTGCTTTCTTCGCAGGTGCTGCGAGTGAGGCTAAGGGAAGATGCCATATGTGCACCCACCAGCGGCGTCCTCGGTTGCATGCCCTCTCTTGGGAAGGCTTCGGAGTCTGTTGTGTGCGAGGTGACGTTCTGTTCGTGACGGGTGCCCAAGCAGAGACTGTTCAAGAGGCGTCTCTGGATTCCTGTGTCACGCCTTGCCATATAGCCAGAGAGCGTCCCTGCAGAGCAGCCGTCCTTTGGAAGTCCGCCCCAGGCCCCGAATGCCATCGCTTTGCCCTACGACGCCCTGCCGGCACAAAGCTTGCGCTCTGCTTGCGGGGCCTGGCGGAGCTTCTCATGCTCTTGCCGTGCCAGGCGGAGTTCTTCGCGTTTCTCAGCTCCGAAGCGGCCTTGCGGGCGGTCACCGGCCACGTCGCCACGCAGCTCGGCGAAGTGAAGTCGAAGTGAAGGGAAACATCATGCATCGGCCTGTTCGACCTGCGACCTGGCAGGGCTGGCCTTGCGGGTGCCCAAGCAGGCAGCTTCCGGTCCCGGCCTCTTGATGAGAGAGAGCGAGAGAGAGAGAGAGAGAGAGAGAGAGACTCTGTCGGCATGGGTTGCGGTTTTGCAGGTTCGAGTCGCCGGCCTTGGTGGCGACCTCGGTCCTCGACGGTCCCACAGGTTCTTTGCCTCCTCACCTCGCCTCGCGAGGTGCAGCAGCTCCAAGCTATCCGCGCACGGCTCCGGCAGGAGGGGAGCCCGTAGACGCCCGTACCCGTAGCCATCGTAGCCTCGTCCCCTCCCGCGCGACCTGCTGCGCCGCCTTGAAAGGAGTTGGAGGACTTGCTGCAGCGAGCGCTCTCCAGGCCGGAGACCGGCATCGACGCGTCATGCCGCGTCGAGACGGCTTTCGGCAGTGCCTTCGCCCCTGGCCTTGCCGCGGTTGAGGTCTGCGGCAGAAGACGGGTTGCTCGGACGTGCCTCGCAAAGTTATACGAAGGGCACAGAAGAGCCATGGCCGTGGCGGCCATGCCACGGCCCCCCCCCCACGGCCACGGCCTTCGCTTCTTCGCCTGTCGTCGCCAGGCTTGTGGCGCTGTGCCAGTGACTTCGCGCAGGCGGAGCTGCTGGAGCCAGGCCCAGGCTCGGGCTGTACATCCGAACGGCCCCCATGCCATGGGCATCGCCGCTGGCTTTTTGACGATTGTCGCAGGCTCAGACGAGTGCAGCTGCCACTCTTGCCAGGGAGAGGGGGCCCTCTTTCTCGCGCTCTCTCTCTCTGGGCCTCTTTACTGAAAAAGATGCCAGGCCGGCGTCGAAGCCCTCCAAGCGCTTGCGTCTGGACATGTCTCTAGAGGACGCGACGCGACACAAAGCCCTCTCTCTGCCCGCTTCTGGAGTCGATGCTTGGCCAGGAGGCCGAAGCTGCGGATCGTCTGAAAGCCCTAGCCAAAGACGAGGTCCCTGACACAAAGCCCCCCAAGTCCAAGCAGGAACCCTCAAAAAGCAGCCGTCCAGGGGCTTGACATCATCATCGATTTCCATGAGCTCGACAACGCAGGGCCACAGCCTGGGATCATCAGAGTGCTGTCGAGCTACAGACATGGCATAATTCACGCGACCTCAGGACGGAGCGCTCGGTGTCTCTGCAGCTTCCGTGAGAGTTGCACTTCCGCTGCTTAAGCAGCAAGCGCTTTTGAAAAGCAGCGCCATCGGCTCTGCACCTGCTTTGCTAGGACGAATAGGGAGAGACTGCAACTTGAGCGGACATGGTTGCATACCTCCGAGCCGCCTCCCCACTGCGGACCGCCGCTGCATCTCGGGCTCCTGCTGTGCTCACAAGAAAGCAGGGCGCCTTGTGCCGGAGTCCAAGCGGGCATCAAGACGCGGTTCAAGGTTGTTTTGCAAGTCTCAGAATCGCCGAAGTTAACCAAAGGTGCCCGGAGGGGTGGCGGCTGTGCGCACGCCGCCGACTCGCCGAACGGCCGGCAACCTGCAGTGAAACATTGCGTTCGTGATGCCGGTTGCCAGCTCGCAACTTTGAGGTGGATGCTCGAGGGGCTTCGCAGCCGCACAGAATGCCCTACCTTTCCCGGATGCACTCTTGCATAGACACTTGCGTGGATCAAGTACAGTACACTCGCGGTACTGCAGTGTATCATCAAGGCATCTCTGTCTCTGGTCTGTAAAGGCATCCTCCGGTCTTTGCCCTGGGAGCAAAATGGTGACTACGGCCTTCTTCGCCCCAGTGCACGGGGCCCAAGGCTTCCGAGTGTTGGTCGTGGTCTCCGTCGCTCGCGAAACTGCTCAGTGTCTATGAGATGAGTCTTCGCAGCCAAATCACGAAATTTGAGAGCTAGCTCCGTTGCGGCTTGTAGGAGTCGTTGTTTGCAGATTTGGTGCTGGGCCAAAAGAGTTTTAGGGGGACTTACTTGCTGCTGATAAATCAGGGATCCGATCAACTCCCACTCCCCCAAGCATCCGGCGATCTGGCAACGCCTCAGGCTCGGGGCTTGGAAGGGCGCCGCTGCCGTGAAGGCCCGCCTCTCCGGTCTCCCATGTCTCCCAGCCACCCAGGACCTGTTATAGGACCTGGGAGGGTCAAGAGGATAGACGATCCTCCATGGCCCTCCCTTCCTGTTCTAAAGCAGTCGTCGCAATTGCCAGACGGCTGTTCTCACGGCCACCGCGGCAGCCGGTGCCCAAGACCGAAGCGCCAAGTTTTGGTGGGAGGATTTTCGGATGCTCCGATCTGTTTCGTAGTTGAGGTTTCCCACTTCGCGCATGCGGGCGGGGAGGAGGCTCGGGCGGCGGGGCCTCGGGTTGCGTGGTCCTTTCCCACGCCAGACTCTGCACAGGGGATCGATGCAGTGGAGGCCTCAGAGCAGTGTGCTCCAGAGTGTGCAACACCGGCTTGAAACTCGTCGGGGGGCATGTGCGGAGCAACCTAGGAGCATCTGGAAGACCATGGCTAGAAGCCTAGTCGCCAACGGGTGCTCCCTCTGCTCATTCGCTGTTGCCAAGGCCATCACGACCATGCAGGGCTCCCTGGCCACTGGTCGGAGAGTCGCAGTGAAAGTCGCCTTTAGCTGAGGCGCACGGAGATCACTCCGAGCCGGCAGAGTACGATGAGCACGATCACGGAGACCACGAAGACCACGCCGAACACGAGGAGGCCACACGCCTGCAAGGCATGTGTGGCTCGAGCTTAAGATGGCTTATGGGTTGTCCCAAAGAGAGGCACATGAGCATGAAGAGCACGACCACGAGGAGTGCCCCAGATCAGCGGGAGGGCCGGGAGACACACGCGGCCGCTGAACCTCCTGCAGGAGCATGAGCATGATGCCCACGAGGAGGGTGGAGAGGACGAGATGGAAGAGACCGCCGAGGTGGGGGCTTTGTTGGCACCCTCGAAGCATCGTTGTCGAAGAATTCTGCAGGCAGCCGAGACGGCCAACGAACATGGTGGGCCGTTGTGGCGTCAGTCCCCGAAAGCCTTTTCAATCACTATATGCTCACCACTCCATCGGAGCATCGTTCCACTCTGTCAGGTGGGGCCAACAAGTTCAAGGAGAGCCCTGACTCAGCTGCGCCTACCGCAGAGGCGGTACTCAAGGCGACGAGTGGGATGCCTCTGATGTGGGGTAGAATCATATGCCATATACCGTATCATATATATATATATATATGTGTGTATTCATTAATAATAAGTATAGAGACTAGATTCGAAAGTGGACGCCAAGCGAACTCGCTGCAAAGCAAAGTGCACATTCGTCGGGGCTGGGGCTGCAGAGGCCTTCGACCTGGAAGCCCCTGGAGCTACCCATAGCCGCACCAAGCCGTGTAAGGTTCTTCCGCAGAGCCGTTTTTGGAGAAAGACGAGCAGTTAGTCCTAGTCTGATTGGGCACAAGTCCGTGTAGATGATGTTGGTTGGCTTACGTGCCGTTTTCGTCCTTCAGCTTCTGGTGGCCGGACAGGCGGGTCGGGTCACAGTTGCGGAGCACAACACCGGCTGGACCTGCTGTATTGTGCCGGGCACCTCATGGACGGCGGAGCAGATGCTGGAAATTTACAAGTTCGTGTTGTACCACCCTGCAGCCGGAAGCGACGAGGAGCGCGAGGCGAATGCCAAGGAGCTTTGGGATGCGGTCGACCTCGGCAGCAAGGTTGCGCCGCTGGAGATGTCTGTGCCGGCACAAGAGCAATGGCTGGCAAACTCGAAACAGGTCCAAGCTGCTGCAAAACTGGCAGACACCTTTGCCCACCAGAGCAGGGGCTTCTACAAGAACGGCTACTGGTTCCGACATCATGAGTGCCTCGCAGGGGTCCTCATCGAACGCGTGGAGGATGCCTGGCTTCAGCGATGGCGGTGCGACGAGGGCAACATGGATTTCGCTTGGCTGGCTGTGTTGAGAGCCGAAGGAGCGTATTCTTCGCAGAAGATTTGGGCAGACGTGGGAAAAGTTCGGAGCATTCAAAGCGACGTTCTGGCACGCAACAAGAAGGCGCAGGCTGAGCTAGCGAAGCTCGGAGACACTTACAAGGCCGAGGCCCAGAAGGTGCAGGCGAAGATCGACGCGACAGCGGAGAGGGTTCATGACGTCCAAGACAAGCTCACGCACATGGAGATGCAGTCGTCGTAGTAGAACAGTTGTCACCAAGCCTGCCGTGGAAGTGCAAACCGCCGAGTTTCCTTTGCAGTAGTTGCACTGACTAGTTTTTGTGCTTCGGGGAGGTGCCAGCATATTTTGCCAGGCCGTGGCTGCAGCTGCAGCTGCTGCCTCCGTGACGTCTCGAGCCTGGTGCTGCGCAGCGACATTTCCGGCTAGATGGCTTTTTGGGGGTCTTCGATTTCTTCTGGCATGGATCAGGGCCGTCTGGGGAAAACAGACCTGTCCATCGGATCATCGGACATGTGTCGTCGCCGCGGCGAGGTCTCGCATGGTGGAGTCGCGCTGCCGGGAGCTGGGCTGCTCGCGGGCTCAAGGCCATGGCCTATGGGAGGGCTGAAGAGGGCTGCGATGCTGCGATTTTTTGTGGTGTGTGCCGGCGTCGTCGGGATTCCCCCAACACTCAACACTGTTTATCCGATCTCCGAAGCCTTGCAGGTTGATCCTTATAGGACTCATACTCATACCTACAAAAGTCGGAGTCCGAGATGTTAAGATTCTGCTATACGTCGGGTCTATCCTGGGCCGTCCCTTCGTCCCTTGTTTGCTGAAGCTTTATTGAGCAGCCGCTCTGTGGGCCTCTGCCAGTGCCCCGAGCTCCAGCCGAACATAACCGCAAGTGGGGCGCCCAGCTGCTGAGATTTCTGAGGGTTTAGGTTCAGGTGAATTACGATTGAATTACGTTTGGGCTCGGGGTTGAATTAGTCCTAGACCGAGACCGGTGGTCTGGCTTGAGGGTTTAAGGTCATGGCTCCTCAGCTGCAAATTCTGCTGCAAGCCAGTACCCTGACAAAGAGCCCATGGGCCTAATTGCATGTTGCATGCCTCAGGCGATACAGGCAGTTCTACTGGCCTGATGCCTCCATCTTCAGCTGATGTTCCATGAATCCACGGAAGACCGGTGCACCTGCAATCCTTGAGGGAACAGGCAGACTTCAGATGCGAAAGCTTTAGCAAGAAGTAGCCATTTCTCATGAAACTGGAAGAAGTGCTTTTGCTTTGGAAGAAGTCTTCTAGCCAGGAGCCTTTGCGACACTTTAGGCGTGGTGGACACGCTTCCGTGGTTTTCCGTAGTTTGGGCGCCAGACGTAGCCGGATGTGGCTACACAGTGGGCTCTGGCCGCATAATAGCAGATGTAGACTCCTAGACGGCTGTTGTTCCCTGATGCAGACCATGTGTTGAGTCTGAGCATAATCATGGGCAAATCTCTGCGGTCCGTGAGTGTCTGACGCCACGTCACGGTGGCTACCTGGGAATTGCAGCACTCGAAGCGCACGCGTCCGTACATCCCAAGTTGAGGAAATTGAAGCTGCGATCCCCGGGGCAGAGCGTGACCCCACCTCCCTGAGCGACGTCTCCGACTCTCTACTCTCAGAACCCTGAGATGGTTGCGAAGAGAAAGAGCCACGAAAGTGGAAGCAAGGGCAAGGGAGAGCCGTCTCTTCTTGCTTTTAGGGTTTCGGCTAGGGTTTTGCAAGGCTCTGCGTGCAGCCAGACGCCATATGACAGCTATTCAGAAAGTTTAGGCATGCGGGTCCATCGCAACCCCGAAGCCTCAAGCCTTAAATCACTAACCTCGATCAACTTATCAGCCCCGTATTAGCCCTTTGCACCTCCCCCTCTTCAAAGAAGGCACCGAATCCCAAAAGCCGAAGCCTCGGAATCGAGCCGAAGCCTTGAAGCCTTGAGCTCCATGGTCTCGGGCGGTCTGCTGCGTCAGGCGCGGGGCCCAGCATGGCCCAGCGGCCTTCTCTAGGCGTATCTAGGAGTCAGAGTGGCAGAGTGTGGGATTTAGGGTCTAGGGCTCAGGGCTGCAAGGGATGGGGCCGAGGGTTTTTGTGATTTTAGGGGAGGAGCTGTGCAGGCTCCTGTGAAGGTGCAATGTCACGAAATTTGTACCAAGCCGTCCCTTGGAGGCCTTGCCAGCCGCAAATGGCAACACGTAGGCTGAGGGCCCCTACGTCCCTACGTGGCTGGTTTCTTGCACTCCAGCTATCCGTCGCTGCGGCAGAGGTTTGCGTCATCGGCGGCGCCTACGCTGTCTTCTTGGCCTTCCTAGGCTTCCGCGAATGCCGATGTTTGGGGTGAGGATTTTCCTGATGTGCAATGCTGCCACACTGCTGCCATCACATCCTTGAACCCCCAATACCCGTGAGCTGTGTGCTTCATCTTGGTCACACCCAGTAAAGGTAGGACCAGGAAAGTTCACACCGTGCACGGTTGGCACGTGGGAATGTTGCAGGCTCTCCGTGCCCAGCTACCGAGAACCGGCGACCGAGTCTCCTCAAACTTTATTTTTCGCGCGAAAATCTAGCACGCGATTAGTCCAGGCGTACCCGACTGGTGCCCCATGGAACGACAACACGAAGACAGCAACACAGACCTTACTGCACTGGTACTTGTACTGGAAGTTTTCATTGCTGTTCTTTGGATTTCGGGTTTTCTCATCCTCATGATGGAGCCTCCTACTCTGTGAGGCTTCGTCTGGTGGGCAGCCTGGAGGCTCTCGCTGTCCAAGGCTTCGCGATACTTTTAGATCGTCTTTCCTACCTTGGGATTCTCGCTGTCCGGGGTGACGAATGAGGATCCCATGTTTAGGCCTTCAGAGCCCAGGACGGAGGGTTCCCTGCTTTGTCACTCACCTGGATGCTGGCTGAGCCATGAAAGCATGACCCAAGTAGGCCAGGGAGATCCAACTTCCTCCACATGGAAACTGGGAAGGTTCCATTGCTTCGCGAGTGCATCGGCGGCGAAGCCAAGAGGACCGTTCTTCGCGAGATGTTGCTTCAAAGGGGTGCTACCTATGCATCGTTTCGTTATCGCTGGACACAAGCGAAGTACGCAACGCCACTGTTTGATACCAACTGTGTCCTATGTATTGCTCGGCTTGGAGGCTGCACTGCAACACCGACCAGCGATTCCTAAAGCTGTTCGTTCAGCAGGACATATGTATGCGGCTTGTCCAGAACAACATCCACGAATGCAAAACTCAGCACAGAGAGGAACTGGGTGCTAAGGCAACGCTCAAAGCCACTGATTCCGATCAAGAAGGTTTCTGTTGGAGTCGCTCCGACGTCGGTTGTGCCCCTTCGTCGCTACAGGCAGACGTGAAGACAACTAGCCCTTCCAATGGCGTCTTGGACACCTTTGAATGAAAGTGAGTCTGATGTTCGGGCAAGATTATGTTACCACTGCCACCGTCACTGCCGCCGCAACTGCGACGACGACGACGACCTACTACTACTACTACTACTACTACTACTACTACTACTACTACTACCACTACTACTACTGCTACTACTAGTAGTAGTACTACCACTACCACTACCACTACTACTACTACTACTACTACTACTACTACTACTACTACTACTACTACTACTACTACTACTACTACTACTACTCATCAGCTCAACAGGGCATGTTGCAGCCCATAGATCCTTCGTCGTAAGCACCCTGCCAGAGCCAGAACCTTCGGCCCAACAGCCGGTGGTGAGCCCTGCAATGCTTCTTGCTTCGTCTCGCGCTCCTTCTTGTTCTTTTTGCGGGATCACTTGATGTCGTTGGCACTGTATCGTAAGCTATGAGAGCTTTGTTTCCTTCCCAGTGTTGCATGCAGGGATCCGATCCCCAACGCCGGACTCCCGGACAGACATCACAGGGCCGTCAGGGAGGAAGAGAAGTGCTTGAAACGGCGGTGCTTCTTGCTCCCTTTTTGCTTTCCAAGGCTCGTGAAAGCAGCGCCAGAGGTGCAGAGCAGAGTGGCGCGAGTGGCGGCCGCCCCAGAGAGAGTAAGGCATGGGCATGCCTGCCAGGCAGGGTAGGTGGCAGTGGGCACGACATCCCATGAGCACCGATGGCCGATCAACCCTGGACTTGTTGACTAGGGCTCAATCAAGAGTGTTGGAACCTTACTGGTTTTAAGTCGTGAGCCGCACAAGTCGATGTTCTCGATTCTCCGCGCTGCGGCCCTTCTTGTCCTTGCCTCCGCGGCGAAGCAAAAGGACATACAGGACTCCGATGCGGTGACGCTACTGCAACGTTTCCATGATACGGTGGCTCAGACGGACGGTGCCGAGGACATGGATGCCATGGAAGCTCGAATGGCAGCTATGGAAGCGCACATGGAAGCTATGGAAGCTCAGATGGAAGGCGATATGGCAGAAATGAGCTCCATGGACGAGCGTGGGGGCGGGGGGTGGTTCAAGCGGCTCAAGAAGCGGGGCTATAGCGGCGACTCCGAGGATGGTCTGACGCACGTCATCGTCGACACCGATGTTGACACGGACGACCAGATGGCCATTGCCTATCTGCTGGCTCAGCCAGATATCAAAGTGCTCGCCATCACTGTGGGCTGTAATGGTTGGTCACAGCAGTGGGCAGGTGTGATGAGCATCATGCGCCTGACCAAATACTTCGGACAGCCAGACATTCCCGTGGCATTTTCACCCCTCTACAATCCGGACACACAGCTGAATCTCAACGAACCCAATGGATTGCCGGATCCCACACTGCTGGCGGGGAAGGGCAACTTCCTCAGTGAGTTCGTTGGCTTGCCCTTCAACATCCGGCCACCGAGTTGGATGTACACTGGCCAGCTGCTCAAGCAAACCCTTTCGAAGAGTCGCAAGCAGGTGGACATCCTCGCCTTGGGACCATTGACCAATTTGGCCCATTTCCTGCAGGAGTCCCCGAAACTCTTCAAGTCGAAGGTGAAGCGGATCTACAACTCTGGTGGTACAGTGGTGTCAAGATCTAGCGACCCAACGGACAAAGTCTGGCCTTACTCCGCTCCAAACACCTCCTTCACAGGAAATCCACCAGATACGGAATGGAACATCTTCAGCGACCCAGTTGCAGCCAACTCCGTCCTTTCCTTCGGGGTCTCTATAGTGTTGGCCACTTCCACCTACACAGATGGCATGCAGTTCTACCTCAACGACACCGACTTCATCCCATCATCATGCGACAGCGACAAGGCTGACGTGTTGACCAAAATGGTGACCACTTTGCCCACCGCAGATGGTGAGGATCCCGACGATCTCCGTTACTGGGATGAGTCTGCTATGGTGCTTTTCGTTCAGATGCTCCGGAACGGGGGGAAAGCCGAGGCAGCGGTCTGTACTGAGTGGGACAAGAAGCGCTTTGCGGTGATGTTGGAAGCTGGGAACAATGCCTCAGTAAGCGGAGGCCAATATGCCCGGCTGTTGCAGAATGAATTTGGACAAGAAGCCACGGAGTGCTTGACAGGAAATTTGACCGAGTTCAAGCTAGCATATTTTGAAGGCTTCTGTAGTCGATAGGCCCGATAGGGCTCGGTCTTCACCATGGTCTTCTTCCGGAGAAAAGACTGCAAGCTGCATGCCCCATAAGGCAGAAGAGAGGTGTTTTTTTTCGCACGTTTCTGAGATTCCTTCTTAGACGCTATCGAATGCACATTTGCTCTCAGGTGCTTCCCCGAAGAGAGAAGCGCGAGAACGAGAAGCCGCGGCAGAGCCTCTGAGTAGGCCGGGGCCCTCAAAGCGAAAAGCGGCAAATGCTACGAGTGCGGCAGCGGAGAGTCAAAAAGGGAGCGCGCGAATCCAACCTCTCAAGGGTTGTAATTATAATTGCCGGAGCATCTGCAGCGCGAGAGATGCCCTGCAAAGGCGCAAGCGGCTCCGAAGGCACTTTCTTTTTGCAGATGGAAGCAGCACCAGCAGTTTCGGGACGTCGTAGCTCGTGCAGTGTGCTAGGTCGCATTCCAGCCATACTGTGGCCATGGCCTCCTATCCTCGGTGTTGCAGATGTACCGCCGACGTGAAGACTGGCTGTGCAGCAACATGGGAAGGTCTCGAAGCCGGTGCGTGGCTCTGGGTGAGGGATGCGACCGTCCAGTACAACGAGGCCTCAAAGTCCTGGATTTACTTGGCGAGCTCCGTCTGGGAGCAGACGGAGGCCATCAGGGTTTACTGCGAGAGATGCTGGCGGTCTTGGGCACGATACGTGAAGCCGGGATGCAAGTATCAGCTCAGCAGTTCGTGCGAAGGGTTGGCCAACAGCAACTCAGGCAAGTACCTGGATCACTGGAAGCACAGAGGCAACCCCTTCCAGTGCGCCGTGCGCTTTAGCGTCAGGAGCTCCGACCGTTTTGAGATATTTGGACGGCTGTGCTACCGCGTAGCTCAAAAGGCTGCAGCGCCAAGCCCTCCGACGTACTGCTTGATCTCGGCGCCCACATCGGCACGGCCACAACGTATTACCTCGAACAGGGCATCTCAGGCGCCGACTCCTATGAGCCAATGCAGAAGAACTTGGGGCACAACGAAGCAATGCTTCACGAGACATCGTGCGGCGGTTGCAGGTTCCCGGCGGATGCTGCTCGACCCACATAACCATTTGCTGAGAGCAGGGCAAGGCCAAGGGCAGGGCGGGCGCTGGTGCGTGGACGGGCACTTTCCAGGTGAAGACGAAGGACGTGGCCTACGGCATCGACTGCGCGGGCATGTTGCAACGGAATCTGAGCACACAGCACCGGCGACTCCAGCGACCACGGCAATTCTGCCCAAACTGCTCGGAAGGCAGAAAAGGCTCCAATGTGATGTTGAAGCTCATTCTGCTGAGAGTGAAAACTTGGCCTTGAGGGTGGCAGATTTGGAGCAGGAGGTGGAAAGGTTGAAATCTTTCAGGCGGAGCACAGCAGTCAGATGATGCTTCAGGAACCCTGGCGCATAAGTGGCCAACTGGACACGAGCATCAGATTGCCGCTTCCAGTAGGAGACAGAATCCTCTCGGTCATAGAAGCAGCGCTTCGTTCGACCTGCCCCAGCATCACCGAGGGTCACCGGACTGGAGCACAGAGTAAAGAAAAAGAAGTCCCAGAACGATCTTGGCTGCCACCTGTGACTGTTCTCTGGTTTTTTGTATCCGGCCGAAGCGTGGGATGATGTCTTTCGTGCTCTCTGCTTGTTGTCGTATGTCTTCACCAGCTGCAGCTTGGGCTGTATATTTCCAGGTTCTTCGTAAGCAGGGGTGATCACCGTCATCCTCGCTGCCAACAGCCTTCTCACCCCACGCTTGGCACTCCCTGTGAATCTGCACCCCCTAGGCCCATCGAGCGTAAGGCTTGAAACGCAGATTCGAGCACGACGTGACTCACTGGGTCGACGCAGCTCCCAGTACGGGGAGCGGGAGTCAAGCATAGCACGAAGCATCCCCAGACAACTCAGCACTGTTACAGTTACTGGCATTGGAATCATGCATTTCGCGAGCCTCCGCTGTCGGCCACAAGCCGTGGGCTGCGGCAGGGCACCAAGGCCGGGTGGGTGGATGATCAGGGAAAAATAAACAGAACAGGGCGCTTTTCGAGCTCGGGGCTGAGGGGCCTTCCGAGGTAGCAGCAACCGGTATTGTCGTTAGTTTCTTGGAGGTGCGCCTCAGGTATCTCCCAAATCCCCTTTTCTGCACCCTAAACTCCCCAAGCCCGAAACCCCTTCTTTGGCTTCAGGACAGGCTCCGTGGAGGAGTTGGACCTGGAAGGCTTGGAGCCCGTCCCAGACCTGGGGAGCTACGCGCCGCCCTCCGCTGCGACGGCCCAGGATGTCCAGGCCCGGGCCTTGTCTGTGACAGAAGCCGGTACTGCTGCTCCGTGTACTGCCGGTAGAAGGTTTCGATCAAGTCTTACTTGTACGTACCATCTGGCAAGAAAGAAAGTCCATCAACTCATTGATGAGAGTGCCCTTGTTGAGCCGCGGCAGCCTTGGCCGTGTTCAGGCGGATCCCAAGGCGGCCGTCTACTGCGGACCCGTGCCGGCCTCGGAAGCTCGGAAGAAGTACACGGACATGAATGGCTTTCAACTTTGTGATCAGGCCTGCCGCATTCCGCAGCCGTCCTTTGGAGAGGTCTTCGACAGCTTTCGATCGGCAAGAGAGAGAAAACGAGACAGAACGAGTGAGGAGTGAGGAGAGCCAGAGACAGAGAGAGAGGGAGAGAGAGAGAGAGAGAGTGAGCGGTGCGCGCGGGGCAGTGGCTGCTGAGCTGCTGCTTTAGGCTCTGTGGAAGAATCGGTACGGAGCAGGAGCTGCTGAATCCCGGAGACCTCGTGCCCTACGCCGCCAACGACGACAGCGCACCCAAGGTGTCGCTGGAGGAGTCCGAGGTGCCAGTGGAAGAGGGGATGATGAGTGATGAGAGCATCATGGTCTCTTTGATATTCTTTTTCTTGTAGCGAAGTGTTATGCTCTATTCCTCTCTCTCTCTCTCTCTCCCCGTATCTTCCTTCCGATATCGCAATGCTCGAGTTTCTGGGGGGGGCCTCTGGAAGGTGCCGTACGCGGCCCTGAAGGACGAAGGCCGGTGCTTCGAAGACTGGGACGCAGATGCAAACTTGACACTGAAAGCGACGGTGACCCAGCTTTGATTCGGATTTTCCTGGCTCACTTCGTGGCTTTGCCAGTGCCAGACAGTGATGAGGGTGATGCTGCTATTGATGAGGATGATGACGTTAGCACTTGCAAGCCTCCGCTCCCCCCATCTGCTTCGTTGGACAGGCGAGGAGGAGGCCATGACGGAGTCGCAGCAGCTCGTGCAGGACTTGGCAAACGTGAAGCGCAGTGTGGGGCCCCTCGTCAGATGTCCTTAAGGGATTCTCGTTTTGCTGCTTTTTGTTTGTTATGGTTCACTGCCTGATGCACATCAGGGCCTATAGGGCTCCCCAAGCAGAGTGGCCACTTGTTCCGGCCATGCCTGAATCCGAGGTTTCTGCACAAGCTGGTGGTTCTGCTTGCTGTGCTTTAGCCGAACAGAGGGCTGAGAGAAAAGCAAAGGTTCACTTTCCTGCGGTTTCGGGTTCCTGTGAGGTCCTCGCCTTGGTCATGGCCGCGTTGCTCGTCTTCACGGTCTACGCTGAGCTTTCTCCGACGGAGCAGGCCACTGCCAGGCAAGGACATAAGGAAACGCGTTCCGGAAGGCGTTCAGCGGAGTCTGAGTCTCGCCGCGTGTTTTTTGCAGTTTTCTGGTGTGAGGCGATACGTGCTCTTGGCCTCCATCCCGATCGTAGCACTCCTGCGCCTTGGCAGATCCCTGCACAAGATATTGAAAGCCGGCAAATGCATGCCTGAGTGTCCAAGCCCGAGCTTTGAGGTTCACGTGGTTCCACATTTGGCTGGCCATTCAAATGCGACATGGCGCGAGATGTTTCCTTGACCTGTGGAGTTTCAGTGCCGTGTTCTCTGTTCTCTCCCGTCTCTCTTGGGGTTCATCGAGAGCCAAGGATGTTTCTGCCACTGAACTTCGTAGGCTCTTGCCACAGAGAGCTGAAAGCTCCGAGCAGCAGAACTCTTTCATCTCGAAGTTGAGGCCTCTGGCAATACGGAGCGACAGGGATGGGCGTTGGCTGGCAGGGCCTCGTCCCACGGAAGTGCGACAAAATGGCCAGGACTGCTTGAAAGTCCCCAACATTCCCCAACCCCGACGAGCTTTCTGCTTTGGCCCTTAAAACTGGCCTCCTCTTTCTCTTTGAGCTCTGTGGGAGGATGTCCTACAAGTGTGCGCGGCCGTACTTGGAGGGCCCGAGGGACTGGCTGGGCCGCGTGGACTCCAAGCGCCTCGTGCAGGAGGCAGGAAGCGATGCCCAGAACTTTCTTGGAGAGCAACTGAGGGCTCTTCGCCGTCGCTTTTCGTGGATTTGCTGGGAGGTCCGTGGCGAACTGCGGACGGTGATCGACGATGCAGTGAGCAGTGCGATGAAGAAGTATCTCCCGCGCACCGACAACCGGATGCCCCAATCCATGCGTAGCCGCCTCACAGACCAGGCACTGGACAGGCGGGGCCTCCGGCTTGAAGCATGAGGGCGGCCGGGCTTCCGCGAGCTCCTACCTCACCGGTTTTGCTGGTATTGATCTGTTTTTAAATCTTGCTGCCCGCAGGATTCAGGAGACCTCTCCGCAACTTTGGACCACCATTACCGAGCTCCTTTGCAACGAGCAGATCGGCATTGCAACTCGGAGTTGCACGTAAGAGTGAGTGAGACCTCGCATCTATTGACCGCCGTGAGCCAGCAAGCGCATCTAAGCGAATCCGAGGATAATGACGGCCTGATTGTGAAGGTTTTCACCGAGAACAAGCCTCTCCTGAACGAGTTCTTTCTCCGCCTGGGTGATCAGGTGAGGGGTGCCGTGGTCTACGGTGAAAACCCAGAGAGCTGCTTTTGCTTCTCTTCTCCAGGAATTCCGCTTCATCGAGCACTGCGGCGCGATGATGGGTTTCCTCTGCAACTCGCCAACAGAAGGGACTGCAACCTTTATGCCACATGATCGTGGTCGTCGGCATGAGCTTGATAATGCGCCTGTCATATTATGTCATATTCTGTAATGACCATCATGCCTATCAGGCTTATCATAGCCAAGCCCGGGAGCGTCAGCAGCGTCGTCAGTATCGTCATCATTACCATTGCCATCATCATTAGTATCATGACCATCGCTATCACCGCCATCCTCATCGTTGTTAGCCTCTAGCCTCACCATGATCAGCAGTGTAAGCATCATACAGCAAGCTACAGGTACATATGATTACGACCGCCATTTCGATCGTAGTTAATGCAGCGCCTGCATCGTCGAAAGGTAGATGGCACAGGAATGACTCTCCAGGTGGCCTCCTGCAGCTCATAGCCTTCAACAATCTTTCTGACGAGGGCCGCGCCATCTTCCTCCCGGCCACAGGTCGTGACTTCAGTGATGTTGAGAGGTTTGCTGTTGTCAAGACTAGGACTTCTTTGCAGACCTTCCAAACTGTGTGTTTCATGGCGCGCTTTGTAGCTCCTTACATTTACCGTCGGTCCACAGCACGGAAGGGCCCCTGGGCCAATCCAGAGCCTGAGAAGCTGTTGCTCGCCACTCTTTTGGAGGCTTCCTCCTGGGCATTGTGACGAACTGGTTTCTCCCTCAGAGGCTAAAAGGTGAAGTCGATAGCAGAGCGCTCTGCGACTCTGAGATTGTCCAGGCTGGCCATCCTCATGGTCTTCAAGCCTTGCTTCCCAACACCCATCCGGACAGAGAAGAGAGAGAAGAGAGGCGAGGGGTTTGGGAATGTGAGATTGGATCGCTTGGAGCTCGCAGGATCTGTGGCTGGCACATCTGCAACATCCAGGCCCTGGCATCAGAGTCGTAGAGCCGCAGCAGGCGTGTGCTGATCTCAGGGTCTCTTCCTGAAGCGACAGCCTGCGCCATCCTCGGATCGCTCGAAGACTCGAGGGGTCGCTTGGAGACACACAGCGCCTCGCTCCAGGAGGTCTGCGTGCTCTATGCCAAGATGTTGAAGGAGAGCTGTTCGGATTTGTTGTTCCTTGCGAGTCAGGAGTGCTAAGGTGCTACCGAATACTGCATCCCTCTGTCCACGGGTGCAGGAGAACTTCCTCTCCTTCAACAAGATCATCGGCAGCTTGGCCGCATGGGGAAAGTCAAACCCGGGCCACGCTTTCGATCCCGAGGCTATCTGCAGACGCTCCCTGAGTGCTGTCCTGAAGTCTGGGTTGTGCAGATTCCGTGTCGGAGACAACGCCCAGAGCCAGCAAAGCAAAGCAGCTTGAACGACAAGCTACCCTGAGGCTTTGGGAGAAGCTGAAGGCAGCGTATGTGGCACACTCCACGGCCGTGCTTCGGGAGACCCTAGGCGGGCCCCACGCACTGACAAGACCTCTGCAGCACCTTGAGGATTTACAGTTCAGGTGCATTGAGGTTTTCACCTTGTGGGGCTTGAAGAGTTTAGGGATTGGCATGGTAGGGTATATTCGGGTGCTAGGGATTAGGGCTGAGGGCTTTGTCGTTCAAGTTCTTTAGGAGCATCGCTGCTACCACTGCCTACGACGATCATGCCGACGACCAGGACGACGACAACAGCAACCATCGTCGCAACTAGATGAGAGCGACCGCTTTAGCGGCCGCAGCTTACCCAGTACAGTAGGATCTTGAGCTGCAGATATACTCGTCGTCGCCTCCACCTAATCATCGTCATCATCATCAGCAATGATCATCGCGCCGAGCGCGCGACCAGGTCATATGAGGGTGACGGGCCCTTGCCTCCTTTAGGGATTCATGGGCCTTTGGCCAGGCTCAGCCACCTGGTTCGCGCAGTGGACCATCGGCAAAGAGGGGCACCGGCCTAAAGAGCCGGGCTGGTGCGCCTCGTTCCCTTCGCCGTTTTTGTTTGTGTTCTGAGCCTGAGGTACAGGGACTTGGAAGAGGACCTCAAGGCCCGGACCTTCACGGGATTAGCGGGGAGTGTTGAGAGTCTGAGAGTCTGAGTTATTGCTGCCTCTTCTGCAGAGAGGTAGCCATGGTCGACGGCCTCTACCGCGCGCATCGTCTTCACAAGGCCCCAGTTCCGGGAAGATCCTCGGCCGACTGTTGCAAAGGAGAGAATGACTTATAATGTATGTTTACAATGTCGTGAATTCGGCCATACTTTTGCTTGCCGGGCACACGGCACACGGTGGACTACAGCTCAGTGTTTGAGAGCGTGATGATCATATGCATATATATGTATATATATATATATATATATCACATATTCGTCTTCTTTCGAACAAGCTTGATTGACCCTGGAAAGCTTCATGCATTACACATGCAGTGGGTTCGTCTCTGCGTCTGCATTGTAGTATCATGCGGCCTTGATTTCGTATCCTTGCTGGTCCTGACTGCGTCTGAAGGCATGCATGCATCCACCGGAGCGTCCTGCTGTCTCCAGCCATGAAAGCAGAATCCCTTGATTCCTCTAATTCGCAATGTCATGATTTTTATCAACACTACCACCACTGCTACCACCACTGCTCCTGTAACACTAATTTCAGCCCTAATCCCTTTTCCCACTTACCTTGCAGAGTAGACTTGAAAGGCCCCAGCTACCGTAGCCATCCTGGGGGCAGATGTCACAGGTCGTCACGCACATTTTCCGTCAGGGCCTTGCAAGGAAGGACAGGATTGTCCATGGATTGTTGAATCAGAGCCATCATAGCTGTCGTACAACTCATACCCAAGGCATGAGTCAGGGTTCCCGAAGGTTGGTCTGAACAGTCGAACCTGGGAGCTGGAAAGCACGTGTCTCCGTCTCTCACTCTCACTTTCACTCTGTGTCCGTCGGAGGTGTCCGCCCAGTACATCTCGAAGGTGACGGACATCGAAGCTCGAAACAGGGAGTGTCTCCAGCGCATGCGGGGGCCCCGTGCCGTGCCAGCGTGCAAAAAAAACCTGGCGAAACGCGACGAGCAACTGAGCCGAAGGCCGGCCGACGAGTTCGAAAATCTGCTCCACCCCGTCTTTCAGGAGGATGCCGGGGCCAAAGAAGGCCGTGGGCATCTGGACCCCTCAGAGGCGCTCTCCTTGGGAGGCTATGAGGCTATGCGTGTGCTGAGGAGTGGATCTTGATCCTCCTTGGGGGAATCCTTGGGGCAATCGTGGGGATCATGCAGGCGCGCCTGCCGTGCACTCGTGCACTCTCCTCTCCGCCTTTTCTGGCTTTTGGGTTTTGCCCCTGCCAGGTCTACTGCCTCTCCGGCTGAGCTGGCAAGCTTTCATTCTCCTCAGTTACCGAAATGCTTTGAAAAACGTCTCTCTTGGAGCCTCTGTTCTCCATAATACTCGCAGTGGGAGGCAGTTTAACTTGCAAGTTGCCTGCCAAAGGCAAGCAAGCGACCTAGGAAACGCCTAGGGCCCCAGGCCAATTCGGGGGTTGTTCTGAAGTACCGGTACATCCAACCCAAAGTCATGAAAGCGGAGATGGTAGTCATGCGACTGGAACCTCCGATATCCAAGTGCACAACTCTGTCGTCGTTTGCAAGTGTTTATCTGCGTAGAAACAGACAGAGCTGCAACACGGCATCATTCAATCATGCTCCTCCAGCTCCCATGATGGGCCTTCGCAGACTGACACACCGCTACAGGTAGTGGGAAATTGACAGGCTCTCGCCTTGCAGTATCGAAGCGGAGGGCGGGGAGCTGCCACCTCACTACCGCTACGACGACGGCTCGCAGTGCGAATCCTGCTCCTGCCACCGCAACGGCATCTATGCCTGCTGCCGTCCAAACTGCGGCGACACTACAACGACGACGTGGCCATCCCGCTTGCAAACGCAGTCCCACCAATTTGTTCCGGACTTCCCTGAAGCAGCTGCAGCTCTGGAAAAATCTCGCTGGCAAAGAGCTGCAGCTTCTCACAACTTGTTACGACCCAGCGGTAAGAGGCTAAAGCACACAGGCATTGAAAACTGGTGGCATGAGGTGGCAACATGCACATTGTCATTCAGTTGGCTTAGACTAAGCCCAAGCACCAACTGCAAGAAAGAGATGTGGCAATTCATCTCAGTTCATCAAATCAGTGGGGGAGGTACTTGCCCAGATATTGAGGTGTTTCCTGTGGTGCCAGCTCGGCGCGGCGACCACCCCTCTCGCCACACCAACCTGCAAACTCATCACAGTGCTGCGCACAGGCATCCAGCCTTGTTTGACCTCGTTTCCAAGTAGATTGATAAAGGGCAATGTGGCATCTGAATGGAATTCAGACAACAGGAACAGCAGCAGCGGCGCTGACAAAGCCGGAGCGACAAATATACCACGATTGAGCAGGAATAGAACAGTATATAATTAATGGGGTCTCAAGCAGTAGCAGTAGCAGCCATGGGCCATGGCCATAAAGGCCAGCGCAAGCATCGTGCAATTCTCATCTTCGTCGTCAAGCCGGATACTTTCGAAGAGCTCCCTGGGATGGCCCAAAAGAAAATAGCACGCCCGGGATGCCTGGGATGGGATTCCCTTCCGGTCCCGACGGGCCGTGCCCCGGCTTCGCGCGAAGCGTCGCAAAAAGGAGATGGATGTGTACGTGCCTTGGTGTGCAGATACTCAAGCGAGGACCAAGAGGCGATAGGTTCCAAATTGTTAGTGCAAGTGAAAAAGCATTCAGCAATCGCGATGCATTGTTCGCTCGCGTGTGAGACAGCTGGCTCGCTGGAATCAGCTTGTGTTTTCTAGCATCATGGCCTTGACCGGTGTTGTGAAGAAGTATGACAATGCAAAGGCCTGCCGCCAGTGCAACAGAGCACGCATCACGACTCCCCACACAAGTGTGCCTGCAGGGCTTCGGATTCATCGTTCCAACTGGATCCCGCACGGACCTGTTCCGCGTTGCTGCAAGTGCCAGCATGCTCTGCGCGGTTTGTTGCGGAAGTATCTCCAGTCTGCTTGCGAGGACCTATTCGTTCGGTGCACGGATGTTATTGGTGGAACACTGCAGGAGGGAGACAAGGCAGGTGGTGCTTTGCTTGCTTGCCCTGGCGCTTGTGTCGCTTGGGAATCATGTTTCATGTGTGTTGTAACATCAACCTCAAGGGGTTATGAAACGCAAGATGTTCATTCTTGCTAAGTATCAAAGCAGTGCGAGGTCACTTTCGACGAAGGCCTGAACGAGCGCACGGGCAAACCCAAGGCTTTCCGCGTCGCCGGAGGATCTGGACCTGCACCAGGCATCCTGTTCAAGTGCCTGAGGCCCTAATCCCCGATCCCGAGTGCCATGGGTCTGCAGGTGGCAAAGGAGATCCGAGAGACGGAAAACAAGGTGGACATGTGGCATGCACAGAGTCAATCTTTCAGTTACGTCTCGTTTGATCTCCTTAGTGCCACAGGTGGCAAGGGAGGAAAGGGCAAGACAGGCAACAAGGGCAAGGGAGGAGGCCACTGTCTCGAAGAGGTTTCTGAGTCTATCACTGAATTCGTGTGCCTTTAGCACAAGTGTAAGTCTTTGAAAAAAGCAGCTTCCAGGACAGTCTTTGGTGGGTTCTGTCGCACATATTCATCCCAAAACCCTCAAATCCAGAACCTCAAGCCCGCAACCTCTGAACAGAGGCTTTGTTGCCGGACCGGTTCCCGGTGGCTGCGGCTGCAGCCCTTGGGGCAGCCCGGCTCCTTGCGGCTTGATGCTAGGCGTCTGCCTCAGGTATGTTTTTAGATGAACAAGCAAGCAAATGTAGCGTAGATATAAACAATACAGATATAGATATCATCTGTTCCATGTTATCCTATGCTGATCTTTCTGTCCATCCATCAATCTATAATCTATTTGCCTATCTATCTATGTTTCTTTCCCCATGAGAGTATACCTATGACCGATTATGTGTGTACGCGCGTATAGCACTTATCCCGGCCGAGGTGGGGGCTGCGGCCTTGGCGCAGGCTTCCTCGGCATGGCGTAACTTTGTCAGTTTGCCCTAGGCGCAGATCCAGGGCAATTTGTCTTCATCACTCGCCAGGAAAGGCCGCACCCATGCCGGGTGGCTGTGGCATCAAGTCCGGCGTGGTCAAGTTCCTCATCTCGCCATGAAGACCTTGTGTTAGGGGTGGAATCGTGTCTCATCGGGCTCATCGGCAGATTTCTGAGGTTCTTCCACGATGAGAAAGGTTTTGGCTTCATCAAGCAGAATGGTGGTGGCAATGACCTCTTCGTCCATCGTGGCTTATCTTGCACAGTGTGGTTTGAGCATTGGGAAATGGCTGTTTGGCGTTCTGCTTCTTAAGCCTGAAAGCATTTTTGATGAGGCAGCGATGTGATCGACGCCCCGCTGAATGAGGGGGATCATGTGCAGTACAGCGAGGTGGTTGACAAGAGAAGCGGGAGAATGAAGGCGCACCAGGTCACTGGCGGCACAGGAGCACGCAAGCCCCCTCAGAAAAAAGGCGCAGGAAAGGGTGGCAAGGGTAAGGGAGGCAAAGGAAGTGTGCCTACCGAGCCGAGCCTTCCCAATCCTGGCATGGCTATGATGGCTATGGGTTGCGGCTGTGGAGGTTCTGGGGGTTGCGGAGGTGGCTGCGGTGGCTGCGGACAGCGCATGGGAGGTTGCAGCGGCAACTGCGGAAGTCTGCAGATGAGCGGGAACAGCTGCAAGGCCCCGCGGCCGCGTGAAGACCGACATACATCACAGCTGGAGTTCCTTTAAGGTCAAGAGGTTGACATCCAGAACCATCAAGAAACCAGCTTTGAGGCTGGCAGCTCCAACATGCCGGGCAGTTGCTGTGGCCTTGTCGAGACCCCAGCAATATCAGCAGCCCCGGAGTCTTTCCAAAGACGACTCCGGCGTTGTCGTTCGTGGCCTGATCCATGCACCCTCTCTTATTTAATGTGCAGACGTGCCTTCTTCGCATGTTTGAATCCAGACATGTGCATGTGTTTGTATGTGAGCATCCATTTCGCGTACAGAGACGTGCAATCGGAAAGCTTCATAGCTTTTTGGGTTCACTCAATTTCTTCTGCATGACCCTTTCTGGCCCACTCTGTACTCGCGGGTCGCCTTGATCCGACTTTGTGCCCAGGCTTGCCCGCCGTGCCCCACCCGGGCAACGCCAGGGTTGCGGGGCCTCCCGGTCCTTCTGGGCAAGAAGGCGGACGATTTGAGTTTCTCACGGTGCTTTTGCCCTTGCCACATTGACATGGTCCTGTCTTGCAGACGTGGGCGCCGATTGAGCGCCCCATCGCCGTCAAGATTCCCGGCCAAGCTGCATGCTTAGCAACATCTCGGAGGGCACGTCATGTGTTGAGTCGTTTTCTGGGAAACTTGTGCCAAATTTCTGTGACAGATGGAGAAGATCGTGGAGAAGATTCCGGAGCCCTGCCCCGCTGCGCACCCAGCATGTCACCCATGTGCCACCTCTCCCCGTTTCCTCGGTTCAGCGGAGAAGGCACCGGTCTGTAAGGAATGTCCGTGGAAGCCATAGTGGCTGATCCTTTCTGTTGGCCGCTCCTGAGCCTTCTCGGAATGCATGCTGGGTCGAGAAGGTCCCACAGCTCATGAAGACAGTGAAGATGCCTGATGCTGTCGCACACCCAGCATTTCAACCGACGTCCATCTTCAGCCTTTGTGCTCGTGATGCCTTGTAGCCGGATGAGGTTGTCCAGGGGGTTTGTGCATTCAATGTTGTACTTGCATGTTTGCAGGCCTCCACAGGCAAGGCAGCAAAGAAGAGGCTGCGCACGGAGCTCAGTGCGGGTGAGGCACTGAAGCGAATGCTGGAGAAAACCCAGCTTCGTTGCCGTTTACCAAGCAAAAGCACAAGCTCGGCAGCCATCTTTCCTCCCAAAAATGGCGCCCTGTCCCAAGCCACCCACGATTGCCTTAGAGTTGAATGGGCCCCAAGCTCTAAAAATTAAGGCCATCAAACACGGACTGCAAACCTGTACACTAGAGTTGAAACTCAACGGCCATCCACCACCTCCGGCCTCGCAAAAGCAAAACGTTAGTCAGGGAAAACAGACGTAGGAAATCCACCTGAAAACCTAATTGCTGGCTCTTAAATAAATCAGGGCAACACAGAAGGGGGCAACGACTTTGGAAAGGCAAGACCCGGAGAACCCTTCGACCCGAAGTGTGTGTATATGCATATATATACGCATGTGCCGGCGTTGTCGCCGTATGTTCTCAACACCTCACTCCTTCACACATACCTTTAGGCACATTAAATTAGTATATATGTATATAGTTATATTAATAGATAGATAGATAGATAGATAATAATGCACTAATTCGTTGTTCATTTAATTATAATTGCATATGTAATGTGTATATGTGTGCGTGTCTGTACAATGGAAGAGCATATGAACAAGTATTATCCTATAGGCGTAAGAACTACTAATACTAATGTCTAGCGAATTTGTTGTAATAGGATACTAAGGCCCTAATTAAATCCCTGTCCGCATAATGCGCACACCTTATCCGTTATACTTAAATTTAGCCTGTAAATACCGTAACTTAGATACTATGATATTTCAGGACCTAATTTGTGGACGTTTAATAATACTGGACGGAGGTCAATTAAAGCTTAGTAGTATAGCCAACAATACCTGCCTAAAATTCCTAACCTGGTAGGGGATAATGGACCCTCTCCTGTCGAACATAATTTTGGCTCTGATTCAAAAAATACAAAGCTCGTCTTAAATGTACGTGAACAAAAAAAACTAATAAGATCCGACATGAAAGTATTAGCAATGGGCTCAACCGTTAATGGATGGCACGAATGGCTCGGACAGTGGTTTGGGATGCCTGGGCTGTAGTTTAGTCCGTAGATACTAATGTGGGAACTGCCTGTCGCTGAACAATAACTTGCAGGTGGCACCGAAGTCGGCAACTGAGCATACGTTAACTAAGGCTGGGCCACTGGACATCTGTAATGTACCATACATGTTCTGTGTTCGCCTAATATGCTGCGTGGATTGTTTGTAAGCTTTCGAATGAGCAGACCAGGTCATACTATCGCTAGTGGGCGCTAACAAGATTTAAGCACAATAATTTTCCTAGCCGAATAACTCAGTCACTCAGCACACTCGGTTCGTGCACGTTTCTCACAGGGGCCTGCCTATCTGACCGTTGTACTCGATCCATGCAATGCTCATATGGTGGTCTCGAATAGTTCACGAAGAAGGAGGCCGCAATAAAAAAACTCGCGGCAGTTTTGCCCTCAGGCCATTGCTCGTAATTTGGCGCATCGAGGTTGCAGATAGACAGCAGTGCGCTTCGTGTCCTGGATATGCATCTATCACTTCGTTGCACGGGCCGCAGGTATATGGCAGTGAGTTCTGGCGCTATAACTAATGGGGTAATTCCGCAGCTTTAATGATGAGGCTGTGTCTGTATAGATAAACCACTGATGTATCTCGAACCACTATCAGGTCAAATTCTCGAGGTCATACTGCAACGTATAAGTGATGAATCGAATTAAATACAACACTTTGAGCTTAGCTAGATTCGTGGTTTTGCCTGTTGTTACACTGAATACTGGCTAAGGCAAGAACAGATAGTACTATTTTATAAAGGGATCAGCGCCGAGGTTTCAGCAAGAATTGAGTACAATAATATCACGATCATGGACCCTCTGCTTGTAACCAGAAAGATCATAAACAGGGTTACAAGTAATGAGTCGAAAATAACAAACCAGTTGACAATAGTGCTAGCCGTTCAGAGGCTTAGGCAATGGCTACATTGTTACTAACTGGGTTAGCAGCATAAAGAATGTAGTTACTATAGCAACAACAAGTGCCCTTTATATGAACACATATAGATTTACAGCATCAACCATCATTCAGGTTCGGGCATACATAAGGTGACATGCGTGCTCAAGCGTATCTGTGGAGAGAAGAAGGTTTTTGGGTGTTTGGGAAGGGTGGGAAGGCTTCAGTCCAGGGCAAGACTCTCCGGCTTCGCTGCAGTGTGGCTCCTTGAGGGATTTGGGGTTTGCGAGTCTTGCAGGGTTTGGCTTCAGGACGAGGTCCATGGATGTATGTTTGCCTTTAGGGCTTACCCGAGGGCTTCATTCCCACACGGGATCCTTGTACCCGAAGTCTAGAGGAAAGAAGATGCCATGCAAGCAACCCCTATAGCCACTTGCAGTGCCCTGTCCTGAAGCCCGTTCTCACACCAGCCCAGCCCAAAGCAAGAGAGGGGTCCTTATTCTGCGCACGCTCTTGGACATAGCATCTGCTATGGTGATGCTGGCTGAACCGACCGGAGCAAAGTACTCAGTGATGGTTTTGGCTTTCCGGGTTCGAGCATGCCTGAAGGGATTCGGGATTAGGAGCTCGTACGCGATCGGGCCGACCGATGAGGTCTGTGCTGCCGGGTGGAGCTCACAAGGAGTGAAGAACTTCATAGCGCTAGCCGGGTTCGGACCCAAGGGAGGTCGCAAGCCATGTTTTTGCAAGATGACATCCATACGGACGCCAGGCCGTGAGGTCGTTGTCGTTCGTGGCCTGATCCATGCACCCTCTCTTATTTAATGTGCAGACGTGCCTTCTTCGCATGTTTGAATCCAGACATGTGCATGTGTTTGTATGTGAGCATCCATTTCGCGTACAGAGACGTGCAATCGGAAAGCTTCATAGCTTTTTGGGTTCACTCAATTTCTTCTGCATGACCCTTTCTGGCCCACCTGTACTCGCGGGTCGCCTTGATCCGACTTTGTGCCCAGGCTTGCCCGCCGTGCCCCACCCGGGCAACGCCAGGGTTGCGGGGCCTCCCGGTCCTTCTGGGCAAGAAGGCGGACGATTTGAGTTTCTCACGGTGCTTTTGCCCTTGCCACATTGACATGGTCCTGTCTTGCAGACGTGGGCGCCGATTGAGCGCCCCATCGCCGTCAAGATTCCCGGCCAAGCTGCATGCTTAGCAACATCTCGGAGGGCACGTCATGTGTTGAGTCGTTTTCTGGGAAACTTGTGCCAAATTTCTGTGACAGATGGAGAAGATCGTGGAGAAGATTCCGGAGCCCTGCCCCGCTGCGCACCCAGCATGTCACCCACGTGCCACCTCTCCCCGTTTCCTCGGTTCAGCGGAGAAGGCACCGGTCTGTAAGGAATGTCCGTGGAAGCCATAGTGGCTGATCCTTTCTGTTGGCCGCTCCTGAGCCTTCTCGGAATGCATGCTGGGTCGAGAAGGTCCCACAGCTCATGAAGACAGTGAAGATGCCTGATGCTGTCGCACACCCAGCATTTCAACCGACGTCCATCTTCAGCCTTTGTGCTCGTGATGCCTTGTAGCCGGATGAGGTTGTCCAGGGGGTTTGTGCATTCAATGTTGTACTTGCATGTTTGCAGGCCTCCACAGGCAAGGCAGCAAAGAGAGGCTGCGCACGGAGCTCAGTGCGGGTGAGGCACTGAAGCGAATGCTGGAGAAAACCCAGCTTCGTTGCCGTTTACCAAGCAAAGGCTGAAGCTCGGCAGCCATCTTTCCTCCCAAAAATGGCGCCCTGTCCCAAGCCACCCACATTGCAGCGCTCGCCATCACACGGACTGCAAACCTGTACACTAGGTTGAAACTCAACGGCCATCCACCGGCCTCGCAAAAGCAAATTAGTCAGGGAAAACAGACGTGGAAATCCACGAAAACCTAATTGCTGGCTCATAAATCAGGGCAACACAGAAGGGGGCAACACTTTGGAAAGGCAAGACCCGACCCTTCGCCCGAAGTTCGTCGAACCCCGCCGGCGTTCGCCGAACCCTCGCCGAACACCTCCCCTCCTTCGAACCTTTATTATTAAATTCTAATATTATTAATATTAATTAATACTAATAATACTAATAATAACTAATTAATATTCATTTAATTATAATTAATATTAATATTAATATCAATAATACGAATACTAATATAATACTAATAATACTAATACTAATATAATAATACTACTAATAATAACTACTAATACTAATATTAATGCTAATACTAATTTGTTTAATACTAATACTAATTAAATCCTAATACTAATGTTACATAAATTATTATTATACTTAAATTTATTTAAATACTAGTACTTATGATACTGATATTTCAATATAATTTGTAACAACAGAACTAATAATACTAATACACTAATTAAATTAGTAATTAAATATTACTAATACTAGTATTATTAATGATGTATTAAATACAAATATTTATTAAGTCTCATATTAATAATTTTAGTAATATTTATATTCAAAAAATACAAAGGTGAAATTACAATGAATGTGAAAAACTAATAAACTAAAAAGTATTAGCAATAATGTGCATACTTTAACCTTATCACGAATGGCTCATAGTATAATAGATTTGCATTCGAAGCCTGAATGGCTTGTATTCTTAGTCATAGATGAATAATATGGGAACCCTGTCATGAACAATTAACTTGCAGAATACTTGTTAGTGTGCTGTTCAGAGTTACTAATTGATAATCAATGTCCATACAGGCCATTGTCAATAAAGTATATTGTTTGTTAGCTATTTCTTATTATTCAATTTGTGATACTATCGCTAGTGGTAACAATTTAAACAATAATTTTTAAATAACTCATCATCAGCACACTATTTCTCACAGGGGCCTGCCTATCACCGGTACGATCCCAATTCATATTCTAATAGTATCAATAATAAAAAAACTCAGTTTCCTGATTGCTTAATTTGGACGCAGAACATGTGTGTCCTGGATATGCATCTATTTTCTTTGAGTGGTTCTGTATAATAATTAAGCAGCTTTATGAACTTGTGTATGATATGATGTCAACACTAATCAAAACATACTGCCGTATAAGTGATGAATAATTAAATACACACTTTGACTTAGCTAGATTATTCGTGGTTTTGCTTGTTGTAACACTGAATACTGGCTAACAAGAACAATAGTACTATTTTATAATCAGCAGGTTTCAGCAAGATTGAGTACAATAATATCACGATCATCCCTCTGCTTGTAACCAGAAAGAATAAACAACAGTTGAGTCGAAAGAACAAACTTGACAATAGTGTAGCCAGAGGCTTAGGCAATTACATTGTTACTAACTGTTAGCAGCATAAAGAATGTAGTTAATAGCAACAACAAATATGAACACATATAGATACTCACCATCATCATCGTCATCATAATCATGCGTGCTGCTGTGTCTTTTTGTTTTGGGAAGGGGGGAAGGTTCAGTCAGGGCAAGACTTCGGCTTCGCTGCAGTTGGGAGGGTTTGGGGTTTGCGAGTCTTGCAGGGTTTGGCCCGAGTCCATTGTAAGAACCCTATTCCCAAAGACCCGAAAGAAAAGAAACCAACCCCACCATGCAGCCCTCCTGAAGCCGCAAGCCCAGCCCAAGCAAGAGAGCATTCACGTCTTGGACAAGATCATGGTGATGCTGGGAGCCCGGGCAAAGTACTCAGTGAGGGTTTCCGGGTGAGCGCCTAAGGATTCGGGTTAGGAGTTAATGGGCCGACCGTGAGGTCGTGCCCGGGTCTAGGAGTAAGATTTACGCTAGCCGGGTCGACCGGGAGGTCGCGCCCGTTTTTGCAAGACGTCCATCGGACGCCGGCCGTGAGGTCGTAAGAACAGCGGCTGGGAAGCCGAGTCGTAATACGGCAAGAATTAGCAAGACGTCCATTTGGACGCCGGCCGTGAGGTCGTACGAGTAAGAGATAGCAAAGTCACTATATGGAGAGACGGTAGGGAGTAAGGTGTAAGATCAACAGACGTCCATAGGATGCCGACCGGGCGGTCGCAAGATTAGAAAGGAGGGTCAATGCAGAGTAAGATTATTCTTCCAGCAAGCAACTAGTTACGTCGTATTGAACTGATATTATTGGCCATTGGTTGATGGTTGTTGGGTTGAGTAGTCAGTGTTACAGTGTATAATAAGACTGTGATGTGTTTCTTGATGTGGGAATTTCAGGGCAAGACCTAACCCTGCCGAGAGCGTAAGAACCGATGACGAACGCCCCCTGATAAATACGGAGCTTCCGCAAGCTTTGAATGTAAGTCGTAAGTGTAAACCGAACCACCCTCTCCCGCGCAAGATTCCGATTTGCTAGCTGCCCGAAGCCATCAGACTTGAACTCTGCCTGACCTCAGACCCAACTCCGAGCCCTAAACCGGGACCAATCTCCAAACAGGCAAGAACATTTGTAAAAAATGTTAGACATTAGTTAGAGACTTGCCCAAGGCAATCAATCAATATACAAAATTCAAATCAATTAATAATAATATACAAAATTCATGCTAAGTGAATTGCCAGATTGACTACCGAGGCCAGACCTCCGCATGCCTCGTCGTGCCAGATTTCTAGCAGGAGGAGACCCGGGTGGTTTGGTTTTCTGCAGTGGGCTTTTGATCAGATCAATAATCGAATCAGCGGTTGTTGACCATTTGTCAGATTTGGCTTCACGTCAAGGTTGAATTGAGTCAGCAAGAACAGTGCGTCCGCAGTTGACCAGGTTGTCTCAGTCAGACTCAGAAGCATAATTAATTAATTATATTTTTTACAACGTAGAGTGAGTGAAGACGAGTAGACACTGACACGTAGTAGCTCCGCTTCCATGGCTGACCAGTGGCAAGATCAGCAGTGGAATGACCGTGCCACGCGGTGGAATGAGTGGCAAGATGACCAGTGGCGGTGGAATGAGGGGCAAGATGAGCAGTGGCGGTGGAATGAGTGGCAAGATGAGCAGTGGCAAGATCAGCAGTGGAATGACCGTGCCACGCAGTGGAATGAACACCGGCACTGGCCCGAGCAGCAGGGGGGCGACGAGGACCGGAGCAAGAAGAAGAAGAAGAAAAAAAAGGGGGAAGGCGCCGTACTCCGACACACGCTTAAACGGTTTGGCGTGACTTGGCATCTTGATAATAAAACTAACCTTTAAGACTTACTTGTTAAAGATTAGTATTATATTATTCAGTCGTCACATCCATGGCTGGACTCAGGTAGTTGGCACGCAAGAGTTATATTGCAGGCAACGAGCTGCACGGCAAGAGGTCCTCAACAAAGCCAAGGCTCCTCAAGTGGTCGTGGCCAGATGTAAAGCAGAGCCAAGCAGACCACTCGTGGCCAGATGTAAAGCAGAGCCAAGCAGACCAGAGGACAGACCAGAGCCCGTGGAGCCACAATCAACTTCGCCAGCACAGGTGAACATGCCTTCCCAGCCTCTGCCTGAGCCAGAGCCTGCGGCATTGCCCCGCCAGCCAATTGGACCACCCGTCAGCTTTGGCCCCCCAGCAAGGCCGCAGCCAGAACAAGCACTGAAGCCACAAGCAAGTCAAGCCACAGCCGCAGCAAGTCCAAGGAGACCACCTGAGAGCCTTTTAAACCCAAGGCATTCAGCAAGACCAGAAATGCCAATGCCACGAGCAAGTCCAGCCACAGCCGCAGCAAGCCCACCACCAGCAGGGCTGCAGCACCAAGCCCAAGCCCCGCTAACTCCGCGGCCAAAAGGACGGCCAATGCAAATAACTGAGCCAGCACAGCAACAGCAAGAGCAGCAGGTCCAACAAGCCCCGCCAACTCCTCAGACTCCCCCCCCCTCCTCGCAGCGGCCGCAGCAAGTGGCACAGCCACGGCAACAGCAACCAGCCCCACAAACTTCAGCTGCACAAACTCAGCAAGGGCTTCTAGCAGCACCGCCGCAGGTCCCAGAAATGCCGCCACCGCGGTGGCAGCCGTTGCGACAGCAGCTGCAGCAGGGAGCCCCGCCGCAGCAAGAGCAGCCGGCACCCGTGAGCCAGCCGCCACTCAACCGTCAGCAACAGCCGCTACAGCAGAGAACATCACAGCAACAGCAGCCCGCGCCCGTGAACCAGCCGCTCAACCCTCGGCAAGAGCCGCTGCAGCAGAGAGCCCCGCCGCAGCAAGAGCAGCAGCCGCTCAACCCTCAGCAACAGCCACTGCAGCAGAGAGCCCTGCAGCAAGAACAGCAGAGAACATCGCAGCAAGAGCCCGCACGCGTGAACCAGCCGCTCAACCCTCGGCAAGAGCCGCTGCAGCAGAGAGCCCCGCCGCAGCAACAGCAGCAGCCGCTCAACCCTCGGCAACAGCCGCTGCAGCACAGAGCAAGACCGCAGCAAGAGCCAGCGCCCGTGAGCCAGCCTCTGAACCCGTTGAACGTGCCATTCGGCTTTCCGATGCCGCCGCTGGCGAATCCGTTGCTGCCGCCGCCACCGCTGCCGTTGCCGGTTGTTCAAGGGCAAGAAGTGGTTGAGCAGATGGCTTCGCTGCTCAAGGTTACGACAGCAATGCTGCTACTCAACCGCAATTTGCATGTGTGTGATGGTTCGGTATGTGTAATTTCAATCAGTAGCATCATGGAGTGGTAGTAGTAGGACTAGTACTAGTACTAGCACTAGTAGTAGATTTAGTTAGTTGTTGTTGTAGTTGTAGTTAAAGTAGCAGTAGCAGTAGCAGTAGTAGCTTTAAGTAGCAGTAGTAGTAGTAGTAGTAGTAGTAGTAGTAGTAGTATATCCGAGTCCGTAGCGTAGTCGTAGTCGAGTACGTCGTAGTAGTAGTAGTATAGTAGTATTATAGGAGGAGTATTTCAGTAGTAGTAGTAGTAGTAAGTAGTCGTACTAGTACTTGTAAACTAGTACTAGTACTAGTACTATTACTAGTAGTAGTACTAGTACGAGTAGTAATAAAGTATAGTAGTAGCAGTAGTAGTAGTAGTAGTAGTAGCAGTAGTAGTAGGAATAGTAGTAGTAGTAGTAGTAATAGTAGTAGTAGTAGTGGCAGTAGTAGTAATAGTAGTAGTAGTAGTAGTAGTAGTAGTAGTAGTAGTAGTAGTAGTAGTAGTAGTAGAAGTAGCAGTAGTAGTAGTAGTAGTAGTAGTAGTAGTAGCAGCAGCAGCAGGGGTAGTAGCAGCAGTAGTGGTGGTAGTAGTAGTAGTAGTAGTACTAGTAGTCGAAGTACTCCTTCTAGTACTAGTACTAGTACTACAACTCTACACATATTTGTTTTATACACACAGTTGCGCTACAGCTAGCAATCGTTTCTGCTGTAAGAAGCTGATAAAAAGCAACAGTTGTCGTTGCCCAACTCCGCCCAAGGTCTGACTCGCAAAAGAACTATTTCAATGCCGAGCAGTGCAGGATGGAAGAGGCAAAACGCGGTGCCAAGAACGAAATTCGGGCTCAGCAGGCCTGGACATGTCAAAGAAAAACCTCCGAGTAAATGCCAGCAGCCGCACGAAGTAGCAGTAGTAGTAGTAGTCGTCGTCGTCGTAGTAGTATTAGTAGTCGTACTAGTACTAGTACTTACTCGTGGTCGTCCTCGAGTTTGAGCACAGTTCCCTGATCAGGTGAGTCTGCAAGAGGACAGAGCCCGGGAAGAGCTGGCGAAGGCGAAGACAATGCTGGAGGCTGCATTTAACGCTGCTGGCAAGAAGAGGCCAGTCAGCCAGACGAGTCCGTTCGATCCGATAATAAGAAAACGAGCCCCATCACCGGCGCCAGAGAAGAAGGAGAAGCCGGCGGAGCTAGAGACGGAGACGGAGGAGATGAAGGGCGGCAAGAAAAGGGGCAAGAAGCAGTGCTCGGACAGGAAGACGAAGAAGGAGAAGAAGGAGAAGAAGGAGAAGAAGGAGAAGAAGAGCAAGTCCTCAAGAAGAACTCCCAGTCCTTCCCTGACCTCGAGCAGCATCAGCACGCACATGCGGAGACTAAGAGATGGGTCGAGTCGCAAGAAGTAAGATTCAATTCAAGAAGGACACCGCAAGAATCGAGGCTAGCTGAGATAGTTAGTAAGACAAGCCAAGGTTCATGCTACATGGTTTTGTTTAAAAATTATGGCGCGTGTGACGACATCGCCTTGGTTCCATCCGGTGTCCTTTTCATTTTCTCTGCTTTGCTGATCGCCAGACATCTCCAGACAGCAGCTGGAAAAAGAAGCCACTTGCCAGGCTGTTAAACGTCCATGAGCTAGAGTCTTTCTGGTTGGCCCAATCAGCAAGAGCGAAGAAGCATAAGCAGCATGCCCAATAAGCCAAGCGACCCACTCCAGGAGCTTCTTCACTTCGGGCCGCTGCTGGCTCGGCACCGACATGCAGGCCAGAACCGGGCAAGGCCGCAGGCTGCAGGGTGCGGGACAGCTTCAAATCATTTATTAGCCCCGCTCTTCGGTCACTGTCCCAAGGTGACAGACATCCTCGGCAAGAGACGACTTGGAGGCCAGCCCTGCACATAGAAGCAGTAGTCAGTCAGCTTTGAGTTTCTGGATGCATGCATGAGTCTTGAGCGACATGTGGGCCTTGAATTTTTGATCTCAAGCAAAGTGAATCGGGGTGTCAGAAGCCGCGGGCAAGAAGAGTCGCCCGCGCTGCCATGGCCGAAGAGCCAGAGCCCAAGAAGAAGGTGCCAGATGTGGTCTGGCGCTGGCGCAAGACACTGGCCAACAGCCTGAGTGGCCTCAAGCCGCCTTATGGAGAACAAGGCCGGCTGCTCTTGCGCGCGATAGAAGTCTGCAACTCGACTGCAACATATCAGATTGCTACATTTGTAAGGCTCGACCGTTCTCTCCCTGCGTACTGAGACTGGGATGAGCTCCCACGAACGACCCGGCCGACAAGCAGTTGGCCACTGCCAGACTACAAATCGGCGCAAGAGTGCGATCTGTTCGTGACGCAAGAGCTGCTGTTTTTGAGTCCGGATCTGGCATGGGTGATGCTTCAACTCCAGATAGATATGCCGGCGTGGGCCGTTCCTTGGCTGCAAGAGCTGAAAAAGTTGTATTGCAATTCAAGCGAGAATGTTTCTTGCGCAATCCCAGGCGGTCTTGGCGGTAAGATCCCACCCTTGCCAGAAGCGCGCGAAGGCGTTCGCCAAGGAGCTCACGCACAAGTTGCTCCGAGACTTAGCGTGATTCATCTAGCCAGTAAGGTTTTTTCATGCTGCAGTGTGAGAGTCAGACTTGACTGATTGCTGCGAGGCCACTGGCTCGCCTTCAACAAGGCACACGTCTATCCAGACGTGTTCAGATTTTGCGTGGCCTGGGCGCATGAGAAAAACTACCTCCTCAGCAGCTTCTTCGCAAGAGAGACATGCTAGTGGTGTCCAGTCAGCCAGTCAGACAGTCACGTCAGTCAGTCCGATCTCTGTGTGTGTATGCGCATAACGTTGCAGATTTGCTTTGACCCTGTGCGATCGAAGTGGCGGGGCACCCGCAGCAGTGGAACTACGACAAGTCAGAGTGGTACAGGGTCCCGAAGGAGGACAAGCCGGTCCAGACGGATCTGGAACCGAGCTATTCGCAAGAAAACCCGTACCGCAAGAAGCCACCTCCGCCTGCGGGTCGTCCCCCCTGGGGTTACGGTTCGAATGCACAGGCGCCTGAGGGCAGTGATTGAAGCTAGCTGGCTGCGGCAATATTCTTCAGTGTTTGTGTGTCAGAGAATGACTCATTGGCAACAATTTATAGCATCCCCCCATTCAGGTGCCGCAAGACCAGGCTGCGGAAGCGAAGGCCAAGGCAACTTGCAATGCACTTTGTGGAAATTGCCCCCACTGTTCACTTCACTGTTCACGTGGTGTCCCAGCAGCCAAACTTCTCCAGTGCCGCTGCTCAGGCGTCGTCAGAGCAAGACGCATCCACTTGGTCTGCAAGTACAGTATTAATTATTGGTGTTCCTCGATTCTGACAATGACAATCTTGTCGCTGCAAAGGCAAGACCAAAGCAGCCCACCACTCCTAATGACAATGACAAGGTGACTTGCATTGCAAGATTTTGCTTGGTGAGTGCCTGCTATTGATCATCGTTGCTGCTCAGGGGCCGTCAGATCAGCCTGGCACGGGAAAGGCCGAGACGACTTGTGCGGCAACAATAATTTTGTAGCACGTCGTCTGGATGAGCTCTTTTGTGACGGCGGCACTTGTTCAGGCGCCATCACAGCCGCTCGCCGCGCAGAAAGCCGCCACTCCCAAGGGCAAGGCGACTTGCTTGCCCCGCAAGAAACCCGAGTTTCTTATTCGGTGAGTGCTTGTCGTTGTTGCTGCTCAGGCGCCATCAGATCAGCCTGGCACGGGAAAGGCCGACACACTATTACTCTTTTAAGTCGTCTCGGCCTTTCCCGTGCCAGGCTGATCTGATGGCGCCTGAGCAGCAACAACGACAAGCACTCACCGAATAAGAAACTCGGGTTTCGTGCGGAGCAAGCAAGTCGCCTTGCCCTTGGGAGTGGCGGCTTTCTGCGCGGCGAGCGGCTGTGATGGCGCCTGAACAAGTGCCGCCGTCACAAAAGAGCTCATCCAGACGACGTGCTACAAAATAATTGTTGCCGCACAAGTCGTCTCGGCCTTTCCCGTGCCAGGCTGATCTGACGGCCCCTGAGCAGCAACGATGATCAATAGCAGGCACTCACCAAGCAAAATCTTGCAATGCAAGTCACCTTGTCATTGTCCTTAGGAGTGGTGGGCTGCTTTGGTCTTGCCTTTGCAGCGACAAGATTGTCATTGTCAGAATCGAGGAACACCAATAATTAATACTGTACTTGCAGACCAAGTGGCTGCGTCTTGCTCTGACGACGCCTGAGCAGCGGCACTGGAGAAGTTTGGCTGCTGGGACACCACGTGAACAGTGAAGTGAACAGTGGGGGCAATTTCCACAAATTGCATTGCAAGTTGCCTTGGCCTTCGCTTCCGCAGCCTGGTCTTGCGGCACCTGAATGGGGGGATGCTATAAATTGTTGCAAATGAGTCATTCTCTGACACACCAACACTGAAGAATATTGCCGCAGCCAGCTAGCTTCAATCACTGCCCTCAGGCGCCTGTGCATTCGAACCGTAACCCCAGGGGGGACGACCCGCAGGCGGAGGTGGCTTCTTGCGGTACGGGTTTTCTTGCAAATAGCTCGGTTCCAGATCCGTCTGGACCGGCTTGTCCTCCTTCGGGACCCTGTACCACTCTGACTTGTCGTAGTTCCACTGCTGCGGGTGCCCCGCCACTTGGATCGCACAGGGTCAAAGCAAATCTGCAACGTTATGCGCATACAAACACAGAGATCGGACTGACTGACGTGACTGTCTGACTGGCTGACTGGACACCACTACCATGTCTCTCTTGCGAAGAAGCTGCTGAGGAGGTAGTTTTTCTCATGCGCCCAGGCCACGCAAAATCTGAACACGTCTGGATAGACGTGTGCCTTGTTGAAGGCGAGCCAGTGGCCTCGCAGCAATCAGTCAAGTCTGACTCTCACACTGCAGCCTGAAAAAACCTTACTGGCTAGATGAATCACGCTAAGTCTCGGAGCAACTTGTGCGTGAGCTCCTTGGCGAACGCCTTCGCGCGCTTCTGGCAAGGGTGGGATCTTACCGCCAAGACCGCCTGGGATTGCGCAAGAAACATTCTCGCTTGAATTGCAATACAACTTTTTCAGCTCTTGCAGCCAAGGAACGGCCCACGCCGGCATATCTATCTGGAGTTGAAGCATCACCCATGCCAGATCCGGACTCAAAAACAGCAGCTCTTGCGTCACGAACAGATCGCACTCTTGCGCCGATTTGTAGTCTGGCAGTGGCCAACTGCTTGTCGGCCGGGTCGTTCGTGGGAGCTCATCCCAGTCTCAGTACGCAGGGAGAGAACGGTCGAGTCTTACAAATGTAGCAATCTGATATGTTGCAGTCGAGTTGCAGACCTCTAGCGCCTTCAAGAGCAGCCGGCCTTGTTCTCCATAAGGCGGCTTGAGGCCACCCAGGCAGTTGGCCAGTGTCTTGCGCCAGCGCCAGACCACGTCTGGCACCTTCTTCTTGGGCTCTGGCTCTTCGGCCATGGCAGCGCGGGCGACTCTTCTTGCCCGCGGCTTCTGACACCCATTCACTTTCTTGCTTGAGATCAAAAATTCAAGGCCCACATGTCGCTCAAGACTCATGCATGCATCCAGAAACTCAAAGCTGACTGACTACTGCTTCTATGTGCAGGGCTGGCCTCCAAGTCGTCTCTTGCCGAGGATGTCTGTCACCTTGGGACAGTGACCGAAGAGCGGGGCTAATAAATGATTTGAAGCTGTCCCGCACCCTGCAGCCTGCGGCCTTGCCCGGTTCTGGCCTGCATGTCGGTGCCGAGCCAGCAGCGGCCCGAAGTGAAGAAGCTCCTGGAGTGGGTCGCTTTGCTTATTGGGCATGCTGCTTATGCTTCTTCGCTCTTGCTGATTGGGCCAACCAGAAAGACTCTAGCTCATGGACGTTTAACAGCCTGGCAAGTGGCTTCGTTTTCCAGCTGCTGTCTGGAGATGTCTGGCGATCAGCAAAGCAGAGAAAATGAAAAGGACACCGGATGGAACCAAGGCGATGTCGTCACACGCGCCATAATTTTTAAACAAAACCATGTAGCATGAACCTTGGCTTGTCTTACTAACTATCTCAGCTAGCCTCGATTCTTGCGGTGTCCTTCTTGAATTGAATCTTACTTCTTGCGACTCGACCCATCTCGTAGTCTCCGCATGTGCGTGCTGATGCTGCTCGAGGTCAGGGAAGGACTGGGAGTTCTTCTTGAGGACTTGCTCTTCTTCTCCTTCTTCTCCTTCTTCTCCTTCTTCGTCTTCCTGTCCGAGCGCTGCTTCTTGCCCCTTTTCTTGCCGCCCTTCATCTCCTCCGTCTCCGTCTCTAGCTCCGCCGGCTTCTCCTTCTTCTCTGGCGCCGGTGATGGGGCTCGTTTTCTTATTATCGGATCTAACGGACTCGTCTGGCTGACTGGCCTCTTCTGGCCAGCAGCGTTAAATGCAGCCTCCAGCATTGTCTTCGCCTTCGCCAGCTCTTCCCGGGCTCTGTCCTCTTGCAGACTCACCTGATCAGGGAACTGTGCTCAAACTCGAGGACGACCACAAGTAAGTACTAGTACTAGTACGACTACTAATACTACTACGACGACGACGACGACTACTACTACTGCTACTTCGTGCGGCTGCTGGCATTTACTCGGAGGTTTTTCTTTGACATGTCCAGGCCTGCTGAGCCCGAATTTCGTTCTTGGCACCGCGTTTTGCCTCTTCCATCCTGCACTGCTCGGCATTGAAATAGTTCTTTTGCGAGTCAGACCTTGGGCGGAGTTGGGCAACGACAACTGTTGCTTTTTATCAGCTTCTTACAGCAGAAACGATTGCTAGCTGTAGCGCAACTGTGTGTATAAAACAAATATGTGTAGAGTTGTAGTACTAGTACTAGTACTAGAAGGAGTACTTCGACTACTACTACTACTACTACTACTACTACTACTACTACTACTACTACCACCACTACTGCTGCTACTACCCCTGCTGCTGCTGCTACTAGTACTACTACTACTACTACTACTACTGCTACTTCGACTACTACTACTACTACTACTACTACTACTACTACTACTACTACTACTACTACTACTACTACTACTACTACTACTACTACTACTATGCTACTACTACTACTACTACTACTACTACTACTACTACTACTACTACTACTACTACTACTACTACTACTACTACTACTTCTACTACTACTACTACTACTACTACTACTACTACTACTACTACTACTACTACTACTACTACTACCACTACTACTACTACTTATACTACTACTTCTACTACTACTACTACTACTACTACTACTACTACTACTACTACTACTACTACTACTACTACTACTACTACTACTACTACTACTACTGCTACTTAAAGCTACTACTGCTACTGCTACTGCTACTTTAACTACAACTACAACCACAACTAACTAAATCTACTACTAGTGCTAGTACTAGTACTAGTCCTACTACTACCACTCCATGATGCTACTGATTGAAATTACACATACCGAACCATCACACACATGCACATTGCGGTTGAGTAGCAGCATTGCTGTCGTAACCTTGAGCAGCGAAGCCATCTGCTCAACCACTTCTTGCCCTTGAACAACCGGCAACGGCAGCGGTGGCGGCGGCAGCAACGGATTCGCCAGCGGCGGCATCGGAAAGCCGACTGGCACGTTCAACGGGTTCAGAGGCTGGCTCACGGGCGCTGGCTCTTGCTGCGGTCTTGCTCTGTGCTGCAGCGGCTGTTGCCGAGGGTTGAGCGGCTGCTGCTGTTGCTGCGGCGGGGCTCTCTGCTGCAGCGGCTCTTGCCGAGGGTTGAGCGGCTGGTTCACGCGTGCGGGCTCTTGCTGCGATGTTCTCTGCTGTTCTTGCTGCCGGGCTCTCTGCTGCAGTGGCTGTTGCTGAGGGTTGAGCGGCTGCTGCTCTTGCTGCGGCGGGGCTCTCTGCTGCAGCGGCTCTTGCCGAGGGTTGAGCGGCTGGTTCACGGGTGCGGGCTGCTCTTGCTGTGATGTTCTCTGCTGTAGCGGCTGTTGCTGACGGTTGAGCGGCGGCTGGCTCACGGGTGCCGGCTGCTCTTGCTGCGGCGGGGCTCCCTGCTGCAGCTGCTGTCGCAACGGCCGCCACCGCGGTGGCGGCATTTCTGGGACCTGCGGCGGTGCTGCTAGAAGCCCTTGCTGAGTTTGTGCAGCTGAAGTTTGTGGGGCTGGTTGCTGTTGCCGTGGCTGTGCCACTTGCTGCGGCCGCTGCGAGGAGGGGGGGGGCGTCTGAGGAGTTGGCGGGGCTTGTTGGACCTGCTGCTCTTGCTGTTGCTGTGCTGGCTCAGTTATTTGCATTGGCCGTCCTTTTGGCCGCGGAGTTAGCGGGGCTTGGGCTTGGTGCTGCAGCCCTGCTGGTGGTGTGCTTGCTGCGGCTGTGGCTGGACTTGCTCGTGGCATTGGCATTTCTGGTCTTGCTGAATGCCTTGGGTTTAAAAGGCTCTCAGGTGGTCTCCTTGGACTTGCTGCGGCTGTGGCTTGACTTGCTTGTGGCTTCGGTGCTTGTTCTGGCTGCGGCCTTGCTGGGGGGCCAAAGCTGACGGGTGGTCCAATTGGCTGGCGGGGCAATGCCGCAGGCTCTGGCTCAGGCAGAGGCTGGGAAGGCATGTTCACCTGTGCTGGCGAAGTTGATTGTGGCTCCACGGGCTCTGGTCTGTCCTCTGGTCTGCTTGGCTCTTCTTTACATCTGGCCACGAGTGGTCTGCTTGGCTCTGCTTTACATCTGGCCACGACCACTTGAGGAGCCTTGGCTTTGTTGAGGACCTCTTGCCGTGCAGCTCGTTGCCTGAAATATAACTCTTGCGTGCCAACTACCTGAGTCCAGCCATGGATGTGACGACTGAATAATATAATACTAATCTTTAACAAGTAAGTCTTAAAGGTTAGTTTTATTATCAAGATGCCAAGTCACGCCAAACCGTTTAAGCGTGTGTCGGAGTACGGCGCCTTCCCCCTTTTTTTTTTTCTTCTTCTTCTTGCTCCGGTCCTCGTCGCCCCCCTGCTGCTCGGGCCAGTGCCGGTGTTCATTCCACTGCGTGGCACGGTCATTCCACTGCTGATCTTGCCACTGCTCATCTTGCCACTCATTCCACCGCCACTGGTCATCTTGCCACTCATTCCACCGCGTGGCACGGTCATTCCACTGCCGATCTTGCCACTGGTCAGCCATGGAAGCGGAGCTACTACGTGTCAGTGTCTACTCGTCTTCACTCACTCTACGTTGTAAAAAATATAATTAATTAATTATGCTTCTGAGTCTGACTGAGACAACCTGGTCAACTGCGGACGCACTGTTCTTGCTGACTCAATTCAACCTTGACGCAAATCTGACAAATGGTCAACAACCGCTGATTCGATTATTGATCTGATCAAAAGCCCACTGCAGAAAACCAAACCACCCGGGTCTCCTCCTGCTAGAAATCTGGCACGACGAGGCATGCGGAGGTCTGGCCTCGGTAGTCAATCTGGCAATTCACTTAGCATGAATTTTGTATATTATTATTAATTGATTTGAATTTTGTATATTGATTGATTGCCTTGGGCAAGTCTCTAACTAATTTCTAACATTTTTTACAAATGTTCTTGCCTGTTTGGAGATTGGTCCCGGTTTAGGGCTCGGAGTTGGGTCTGAGGTCAGGCAGAGTTCAAGTCTGATGGATTCGGGCAGCTAGCAAATCGGAATCTTGCGCGGGAGAGGGTGGTTCGGTTTACACTTACGACTTACATTCAAAGCTTGCGGAAGCTCCGTATTTATCAGGGGGCGTTCGTCATCGGTTCTTACGCTCTCGGCAGGGTTAGGTCTTGCCCTGAAATTCCCACATCAAGAAACACATCACAGTCTTATTATACACTGTAACACTGACTACTCAACCCAACAACCATCAACCAATGGCCAATAATATCAGTTCAATACGACGTAACTAGTTGCTTGCTGGAAGAATAATCTTACTCTGCATTGACCCTCCTTTCTAATCTTGCGACCGCCCGGTCGGCATCCTATGGACGTCTGTTGATCTTACACCTTACTCCCTACCTTCTCTCCATATAGTGACTTTGCTATCTCTTACTCGTACGACCTCACGGCCGGCGTCCAAATGGACGTCTTGCTAATTCTTGCCGTATTACGACTCGGCTTCCCAGCCGCTGTTCTTACGACCTCACGGCCGGCGTCCGACGGACGTCTTGCAAAAACGGGCGCGACCTCCCGGTCGACCCGGCTAGCGTAAATCTTACTCCTAGACCCGGGCACGACCTCACGGTCGGCCCATTAACTCCTAACCCGAATCCTTAGGCGCTCACCCTGAAACCCTCACTGAGTACTTTGCCCGGGCTCCCAGCATCACCATGATCTTGTCCAAGACGTGAATGCTCTCTTGCTTGGGCTGGGCTTGCGGCTTCAGGAGGGCTGCATGGTGGGGTTGGTTTCTTTTCTTTTCGGGTCTTTGGGAATAGGGTTCTTACAATGGACTCGGGCCAAACCCTGCAAGACTCGCAAACCCCAAACCCTCCCAACTGCAGCGAAGCCGAAGTCTTGCCCTGACTGAACCTTCCCCCCTTCCCAAAACAAAAAGACACAGCAGCACGCATGATTATGATGACGATGATGATGGTGAGTATCTATATGTGTTCATATTTGTTGTTGCTATTAACTACATTCTTTATGCTGCTAACAGTTAGTAACAATGTAATTGCCTAAGCCTCTGGCTACACTATTGTCAAGTTTGTTCTTTCGACTCAACTGTTGTTTATTCTTTCTGGTTACAAGCAGAGGGATGATCGTGATATTATTGTACTCAATCTTGCTGAAACCTGCTGATTATAAAATATTACTATTGTTCTTGTTAGCCAGTATTCAGTGTTACAACAAGCAAAACCACGAATAATCTAGCTAAGTCAAAGTGTGTATTTAATTATTCATCACTTATACGGCACTATGTTTTGATTAGTGTTGACATCATATCATACACAAGTTCATAAAGCTGCTTAATTATTATACAGAACCACTCAAAGAAAATAGATGCATATCCAGGACACACATGTTCTACGTCCAAATTAAGCAATCAGGAAACTGAGTTTTTTTATTATTGATACTATTAGAATATGAATTGGGATCGTACCGGTGATAGGCAGGCCCCTGTGAGAAATAGTGTGCTTATGATGAGTTATTTAAAAATTATTGTTTAAATTGTTACCACTAGCGATAGTATCACAAATTGAATAATAAGAAATAGCTAACAAACAATATACTTTATTGACAATGGCCTGTATGGACATTGATTATCAATTAGTAACTCTGAACAGCACACTAACAAGTATTCTGCAAGTTAATTGTTCATGACAGGGTTCCCATATTGTTCATCTATGACTAAGAATACAAGCCATTCAGTCTTCGAATGCAAATCTATTATACTATGAGCCATTCGTGATAAGGTTAAATTATGCACATTATTGCTAATACTTTTTAGTTTATTGGTTTTTCACATTCATTGTAATTTCACCTTTGTATTTTTTGAATATAAATATTACTAAAATTATTAATATGAGACTTAATAAATATTTGTATTTAATACATCATTAATAATACTAGTATTAGTAATATTTAATTACTAATTTAATTAGTGTATTAGTATTATTAGTTCTGTTGTTACAAATTATATTGAAATATCAGTATCATAAGTACTAGTATTTAAATAAATTTAAATATAATAATAATTTATGTAACATTAGTATTAGGATTTTATTAGTATTAGTATTAAACAAATTAGTATTAGCATTAATATTAGTATTAGTAGTTATTATTAGTAGTATTATTATATTAGTATTAGTATTATTAGTATTATATTAGTATTCGTATTATTAATATTAATATTAATATTAATTATAATTAAATGAATATTAATTAGTTATTATTAGTATTATTAGTATTAATTAATATTAATAATATTAGAATTTAATAATAAAGGTTCGAAGGAGGGGAGGTGTTCGGCGAGGGTTCGGCGAACGCCGGCGGGGTTCGACGAACTTCGGGCGAAGGGTCGGGTCTTGCCTTTCCAAAGTGTTGCCCCCTTCTGTGTTGCCCTGATAAATAGTCGGATCCTCATTATCCGGACCCCAAAATAAGGTACCCCTAATTTTCGGAACCCCACCCCCCCAGTTTTCCGAACAGAAACAGAACATCGCAAGGGCTTGTGCATCCAATCTTCAGGTTTGGGGCTTAGTTCAATCCTGCATGGGGCTTAGGGTTGCGGGTTCAGCATCTAGGGCCCCAACTAATTTGCACTCTGAGCTATGAGCCTGGAACTTATTCAGGGATTACTTAAAGGATCGTGGGACTTAGTAACTAGGGTGATAATCAAGGTAACTCTACTTACAACTACTTATAACCCCAGTTGAGGTCACGTTACTTACTAAGTCCCATGATCCTCCAAGTATACCCATCGCCTCCAATATCCGATAATTAAGGAATGTAGCTCAAATTTTAGTGGATCCTTAATATGATTTAAGGTATATTCCTTAATTACTTCTTCAGGGATTCGGGTTTAGGGCCCTGACCCTTAAACCCTCAGTCCATGCACTCCTAAACCGCGAACAGAAACGCCTGGACTGCCTGACGTGACATCCCAGTCCTTTACGAAACCCACCCAGAGAGTCCGATACCACGTGCTGACAAAGCAGAACAACCTTTCAAAGAAACTCAGAGTTTAGGGGCTTGGAGGTTTAGGGCTCAGGGTTTAGAAGACGAACTCCAGCGCCCGACCGCCTGCACCCTGAACACTAGTCATGAGCTTTTGCCCTGTCGCGCTGTTTATCTGCAGATGCAGAACTGCTCCTAAGAACCCTAAACCCTAAACCCTAAGTCCTAAACCCTAAATCCTAAGAACCCTAAACTTCAAACCCTAAATCCTGAGCCATCAAGAGTAGGTTGTAGCGAATTTTGGCCTTCCGGCCTGGGACCGGAACACTAAGTGGGCACCTGAATCGTTAGATTACAGGGAACTCCAGAAAGTTGGAATATGGATTCAGGGTAGGATACCTTGTAATTTACCATAAAGGGTTTAGGATAATCATATTTCAACTTTCTGGCCTTTACTTTAAGTGGGCACCTGAATCGTTAGATTAGGGCCTGCAGTATCCTAGCAGGCTCGGGCGCCCTGAAGGCTACTATAGCCCCTACCCTAAGGGTCCATGTACTCATATAGCATATGCTTGGGCCCCAAAGTAACTAAGTAGGGACTACATTAAGGCCAATGTATGTACTATTTGGGTACACGGACCCTTATACCCTAAACCCTGAAAGAACCCTTGTGGATCCCTTGAAGGAGCCCTTATGGTACCCTCAAAGGAACCAGCATGGCACTAAATGGGTACATGGACCATCAAAACTGCTCATTCATCAGGACAGCAGGCCCTATCTTAGACTTCACGTTCCAGGCTGTCTGCAGCTATAGGGGCCTTAATAATCAGGAAATGGGCTTGGAGCCCATTATCCTGAAATTAGATGAAGGAACCCCTCCAAAAAAATAGTAGCGGCAATTATTTGGGCTCCTATATTACACAATTGTGGGCTATGATTTCTGGTGCAGTTCGACGGTGTAGGTGTAGGGATCAGTCGCAGTCTTGGAGGACTTGTGACTCGTGGTTCTGCGATCCATCCACGGACGAAGATGCAGCCTTAAAGGAAACTCCCAGCAGCAAGGACAATCATCTTTGCTTCGTTCATCTCTTTTCGAGACCGAAAGAACCGAGCTCGCGTGGAGACGAGCTGCACGATTGGGGCGAGGGTCCGCATCCCGCAATCCAATAACTGCCACGACGAGTCAGCGCATGACTCACCCACCATTGGGAACGAATGCGCCCTCCGGCAATGGATTTGCAAGCCCTTGCCGTGCAGTTCGGCGCATGAAGCGAGCGTCGTGCACAGTGCGCGAGGCTTTCTACAGGAGGCCGCTTCCACCTCTCATAGCGGTGACGGTTCAGCCGGATGTAGTCATCGACCACATGTCGCCCCGATGACATAGCAGAATGCTTGTTATAAGGATCCCCGCCAAGAGGCAGACTATTTAGCTTAAGGATTCCTCTGCGCAGCAGGCTTCTGCTGATAAGGATCCCCTTTCCAGAAACACTTAGTTCCAAAATTATGGCCCTGGGACTTCAACAAACCACGGCAAGCCTCGAGAAAGACGACAGCCTTTTGCCAAGAGTCCGGCTGGTGTGAGACACTTAAGAGGTTGTCTTGGGTTTAGGCTTAACGTCTGACATGGATTCAATGTGCTACTGGGGGTTTACCAAGTGTCACTTGCCATAGTCAGGACATATGCTCTCGGCCAAAGATGCCCTGCATGGCAGCCTTAAGCTGATTCAATCCTCAGTATATAGACTATGGACCCCGCCAAAGCACAGCGGACCCACTGAGAATGCTAATTACAAGGATCCCGTGTCAGAAGAGACAGCCCCCGAAAACCTAAATCCTAAACCCTATAACCCTAAACCCCTAGAGCCCTGAAGCCCTCGACCCCTAAGCCCCTGAACCTCTATACCCTAAACCCTAAATCCCTAAACCCCTAAGCCCTAAATCCCAAACATGACCCGACTTTGGATCCACTGCCACCAGGCTACCGGTCGATGGAGATAGTCCTGAAGAAAACATCAGGGTCGGGGTTTAAGGCTTTAGGGCTTTGGGATCTGGGGCTTTAGCGTTTAGGGTTTAGGGGTTTGGGGGTTTAGGGTTATGTTATTAGGATACCCAGTAACCTAAGAATGAAAAGGGATCCCTTTTTGGTATTGGGTAACTTTATAAGGAACCTAGGACTACAAAAAGGGAATAAGGGTACTACTGGGCATCCTAGTAGGTTTGAGGCATGAGGGTCGCTTGAGAGTTTAGGCTTTGGGGCATCAGGCTGCTGCAAGGAGCGGTCGTATACATCTCAAGAGATCCAGAGCCCAAGAGGGAACCTAAAGCCATCTAACTAATGGGTCAGGTAGCTGGCTGGCCGCAATGATTACGGTAGATTGCACTACATTACCACTAATGTTTAATCCAACGCCCAAACAATAAACCCAAAACCCTCAGCCTGGAACATCAAACCCCAAACATACAACCATGGCTCCTAAACACCAAAGCCTTGCACAGCAAAACCTAAACACACAACCTTGAGTTCAAACCCCAAATAAAACACCCTAAACCCTCAACCTTGGACCTTAAACAGTCTCCAAACTCTCAGATACGTTACCATCTTAGAGGCCCTCATGAGTCGAACTCTTAACCATTAACTGAGACGCCCAGTAACCTAGCAATAAAAAGGGATCCCTTTTTGGTATTGGGTACCTTTATAAGGAACCTAGGACGACAAAAAGGGAATAAGGGTACTACTGGGCATCCTAGTTAAGGCATCAATGCTGTCAATACAATCAGAAGACCCCTAGGCTCTCCAGCAGCCCTTGACAATAAGGGTACCCTTTCTCCCACGACTCGGCTTTAATCGGAGGGAACCCCAGAACAAAATGGGCTAAAGGGCACTGCTGGGGAACCCAGACTCCTCCTTACCCTTCGACCTTACAACAATCAAACCATTAAGGCAGCGACGTTTTCTTTGCAAGCAGTAGTGAAACTCCTAAGTTCTCCAATAGTCCCTTAACAACAAGGGTACCCTGTATAATCTTCAAACGATTGAGGCATCAACGTTTTCATTAAAACAACCCTAGACCCTAAACCCCTAAACCCCTAAACCGTAAACCCCTAAATCCTTATAGTCTCCTTATACAGCCATTTAAAGGAAGCCTTATAACTTCCTGTAAAGGAACCCTAATAACCCCCTAAACCCTGTCAAGCCCTGAACGCTAAGCCTCGCAGCACCCCTGTATATAGACCCTTTTGCAAAAGTACCCCTACGAGACTGGTAACAATTTGGCCCAACTAGGGCACCCTGAACCCTCAGCCCCAAACCCTACTTGGAGGATCATGAGACTTAGTAAGTAAGGTCATAACTACCTTAATTGGGGTTATAAGTAGTTATAAGTTGGATTACCTTGATTATAACCCTCGTTACTAAGTCCCATGATCCTTTAAGTAGACCCTAAACCCTAAACCCCATGGATCATTTTAAGGAACCCAATAGATCCCTTTAGAGAGTCCTTTAAAAACCCTTACTTAAGTCCCATGATCCTTTAAGTAATAACCCTCTAAAACCCAAAAAGACCACCCAAAAACTCCAATATCCCTTAATTAGGGAATATTCCTTAAATCAGAATAGGGATCCTACTATAATTTAAGGTATATTCCTTAATTAAGGGATATTGGAGTCTCTGGGGAGAAAGACGCTGTTCACCTTCATCGGCGCTTATAGATCCCTTTAAAGAGCCCTTAATCATAATCCCAGTTACTTATAGAGGCCTTTAAGTAATAACCCTCTAAAACCCCAAAGACCCCATCGGAAGCGGCGCCTGGGCCAGGTTTCGGACCTCTCGAGGCCAGGTCGCGCCTTGGCTTTCCGGGTGAAGGGCTTCGGGATTTTTCTAGGATACCCAGTAACCTAAGAATAAAAAGGCCTCTCTTTTTGGTATTGGGTAACTTTATAAGGAACCTAGGGCTACAAAAAGGGAATAAGGGTACTACTGGGCATCCTAGTTTTTGTTTGGGGGTAAGGGGGGTACTGGGGTTCCTTTCAAGGGGCTTACAAGGGTCTCTTTAAAGGGCTCTAGAAGGATACTATGGAGTCTTCTTTGCGGGTGTAGTTGGGGGTTGGGAGTTTAAGGGTTTTGGGGTTTTGGGGGTGGGTCGATGGGGAGACTCAAAGAGATGTATCGGTCGATGGGAGAGACTCAAAGTGATGTATCTTCAGGAAAGTTGTGTTGTTTACTTAATCGTAAGGCTTTGGATAAGTCGACGGGAGGACCTCGAGAATGCGTGTAAGCGCAGGCCGACCAACCTGATAAAGCCAATACATGGCTATTCGAGATACGGGAAATGCTTTGTCGGCGCCTTCAGTGGTTTAGCCAAAACCGACAGCGGCATGAAGCTATAGGCGCGCCCCAGACTTTTCTGCTCTGTCGACATGTTCTGTGCCTCATCAACCGGCAACAAGATTGAATCCCAGGTGCTGAAATCTAGAGCACCGGAATAATACCGGCCACCCCACCCCTCTGCCAGGCAGTGCCTGGAAAGGCACCATAAGCGCCTTATGTCCTGATGGACTCACGCTTTCCTGCCATATACCTGCGGCCCGTGCAACGAAGTGATTCTGCAGCCACAACGGACAGCGTCACGCCTGTCCCGGATATCTTCGTGGTAGCCAGCATTCCGCGGAGATGACGTCCCCTTCCTGCGAAGCGCACTGCTCCGGTCTATGCAGCCGCAACGAAAACTAAAGGTGCAACCTCGGATGCGCAAGAGGCAATTTTCGGCCTCATTCAGCTCGCTGCCGCACGACGGTCGCTGAAATGGCCTGAGGAAGCAACGAAGCTGCCGCGTAGATGCGGATGAATGTCGAAGGATTTGCACGGTTGCGGCCTCCTCGCAGTCTTCGTGAATCCCGTCGAGCGACAGGGTTTCGACGACCACCAGGTCTCGCGACGACACTCACGGCCAACAGCATGAGGGTGCATGGACTTTTCGAGTCAAGGAACAGCTCAACAGGTTCAGCAGGTGCAGGATCTGATGCAGGCTGTCCCGTATATCCAAGCCCAGATCCGTATCTTGATCGCGGCCGTGCATGAGAGCCTCACGTGCACGAACCGAGCCGCGTGACTATGCGTAAAAGCAAATGTTCGTTCAAGTGGCACACTCCAACAGCTCTCCCACCGTCGAGATCCGGCACGCCCAGGCTTCGGCTGCGAAGCGCGGGCAGAGGAGGTTCACCGCCAGCTTGCAGTTATATCTGCCTGCTCCTGACACGCAAACGCTTCCATCTACAAAGCGGGAGTGTCTCGAGCGCCTGGGAAGTTGGATTCATGGTAGGCGGCGTGCAGCGGCACTCTCCTGTTAGCTTATGAAAACACGTTGTAGGCGATCGAGCACGTGTCTGAGCACGCAACTCTTTCTTGGTGAGGTCCAGGACATGACGCAGCCAGCAGGTCAACATGAACTGCATCGCCTGCGTCGTGCTCGCACAGAGCGTACAGGAAGTCCTCTAATCCATTGTGATTCCGCCTGGTTCCGCTGCCAGGCATACAACTCGCTTTTGAGACGGCGGTAGAGCAACCGAATCGCCCTCTCGCGAGCTTCTCGGCTCAGTGACGAGCTCCAGCGCATCAGGTCCGCCATGGTGCTCCTCGCCGACGGTAGCATGGCCTAGGAACGCAGCACGTTGCCTTGTGCGCAGTGACAACGCGCGCGGCAGCATACCAGTTGATCCAAGTTCCGAACAACTTGCACTGGATCAGAGCCGCAAAAAGCTATTGCGCTTGAGCCACTCACCTGCTTCCGACATGTTGAAGCAACGACCAGCGCAAAGAGGATCGCCGCATGCCCCTTGTCAACATGCTGGAAGGGGTGCACGACCCGGAGCAAGAACGACAACCTTCGAACACTGTCCTGCTTTCAACTTCGGACGACTCGGCGAGTGGAAGAGGTCATCGCAACTGAAGCCGACAGATGGAGCGGCGCCCAAACAACCTGATGTCAATTCGAGTCTTCTGCATGTACGCTTGTCATACTATACGCAAACGCACAGATATAGACACGGTTTGGGGGTTTAGGGGTTTAGGGGTTTTGCGGCTAAGGCTTTGGGGGTTTAGGGCTTTAGGGTTTTAGGGAGCCTGCGTCCTTCTTTTAGGGAGCCTGAGGGTTAACTTTTAGGGTTTGGGTATGGGGTTTGGGGTTTAGGCCTTAGGGTCCAGGGCGCCCTAGTTATGTCAAAAGGGTTCCTGATGAGGGTGCGGTTTTAAAAGGGTCTACAGGGGCGAGGTTTAAGGACTTTGGGCTGAAGGTTTAGCGCCGCTTCAGCTGTTCGCTTCAGGGCCCACGGACCCACCATACTTAAAGGATCATGGGACTTAGTAACTATAGGGTTATAATTAAGGTAGCTCTACTTATAGCTACTTATACCCCAATTAAGGTACTTATAACCTTACTTAGTCCCATGATCCTCCAAGTAGAGGCACTGGGTTTGGATCTTCGGATCCTTCGCCCAACGATGTTTTGTTGCGAGACAAAACCGGGTCTTCCGGTTAGCACCTGTCTGCTCCAGAATTCGAGGTGTCAGGTTAAGCACGTGAGCACAAACCCGTAAGCAAGCGCTCTATAGAAGCTTTGATAGCAAATTTGATACTGCGCGTGTAATACGGAACCCTGAGCAATAGTATCACTAACTCGTCAAGCTTTCAGATCGCTGTAGTTCGTCCAGAGACTGCGCAACCCATTGACGAGTATATATACATCTACACCAGCATTAGATATACACACATATATGTAAACAAACAAGACAAAGCTTAAAGTGTAGAAACTTATAGAGGCACTCTGTTAAGGCATGTTCCTCAAACTATAGAGCTAGAGAGGATTCTGGTTAGATTTGATTTGTGGTCGATTCCTTCAAAGAGAAGCGCGGGCTTTGGGAGTCGCTACCGGAGCCCAAGGGTTCGAGGGTTCCGTGTCCTCCTATCCTATGCTAAAGCCACCCAAAAAGGGAACTACAATGGAGAATATGGGTAGTTTGTAGGCGCCGCGGGGGCGGGGGCTCAAGGGTTTGGGGTTAAGTTTCGGGCTTTAGGGGTTTAGGGTTTTGACTTCGGGTCCGGTCCGTCAGGGCTGAGGTGTTGGGAGAAGTGGAGCGACGTCAGGAAAGATCTCCGCCAAAGCACAGACTTGTACGTGCCCGGCCTTCGCGTGGCGGAATCTTGCCGAAGTTTCTCTGACGTCTTAAACTTGGCAGACTTCTGAACCCCTCCTACAAGTTAAACTTTTAGCCTCCTTATTATAGTTCATATAGAAACCCAATGGGGTTAAAGTCTAAAGAGCCAACCAGAAGAACGCCAAGAAAGACATATTAAGGAATATACCTTATATTATACTAGGATCCCTAATATGATTTAAGGTATATTCCTTAATTCAGGGATATTGCAGTCTCTGGGGACTCGTCTCAAAAACATGCGAAGCCCTATGCAGGCGCCGGCTTCTGCACAGAGGGCGACAGAGATCATGCGCCGCTCACGTGCCCTGCCCCCAAGGCTCCATATACCCATATAGTATATACATTAGGCCTTAAAGTACCTATATAGGGACCCCTTGAAGGCTTAAGTATCTACTATAAAGGTACATGGAGCCTTTGGGCCGTCGCTCATGTGCAGCGTTTTCGTCTGGCACGTTGCTGCCTTGCGGACGTCGCAGAGGTAGTGTGATGTGACCGAGTTCTGGCCTTCCGAATTCAAGCATCGCTCTGCTTTGAGATTAGCGCTTTATGCATCAGTCGTCACCAGCTGGGCATAGAACGTGGCTTGCTGACCGAAATCAGACAAACCTGGGACAAACTTCAAATATCGAAGGCTGGCAAGCTGCCGTGCTTCGGTCCACACACTGCAGCCATGTTGGCATGGCCACACGAAGCGTGTAGGGCATGTGTTCCACAAGCACTGTCAGCTCACACTGGCTTTGCAACTTACTTTCGGTTAGTAGGGAATGGAAGAATGGTAGTAATAGTAGTTATAATTGTACCCCATTCCTCCATTCCCTACTAACCAAAGGATAAGGCAAGACCTTGGCCGTGCCATCTGCCTTGGCAGGGTGCCTGGCCTCCTCAGCAGTCGTGTACGAGACTGTGATGTTGGAGGGTGTCTCGTCGT